>JBCEWC010021568.1:0-10406 GCA_038996855.1 Solanum aculeatissimum | reverse complement strand
TCAATATCCCTGTGCACTACTCTAGCTGCCTTCGTTTGGGTACTAACTTTTTCTACCTCAAGTTGTGCAATCCTATGGGCTGCTCTATGCTTTCGTGCAGTTCTCATCTTGTTCGATATCAGCAACATCTCATTCCAATCTACGAATCAATTGTCTTCATCTTCTATTTTTTCTATTTTTCAGGCATTTGGCTTTGATTATGGCTCATTCTACGAAGATGTCAAGAACATGATTTATTATAAATATGATTTGTTCATTGCAGGGAGGAAACACGATATGTTATCTGTTCCAGAATGGGAGAAAAAATATCTAAACATTGTTACTTGTGCAAATGATAATGAAAAGCAAATCGTGCATGTTCACGAAAAACAGGAAGAGGATAAGGAGAAAAAAAACATTTGAAGATACAAATAGAAGATGGAAGAAAACTGATTCACAGCTTGGAACGAGAGGTTACTGATATTGAACAAGTTGAGAAGTTCTTCGAAGATGATGAGAAAAAATATGAAGCAGTCCATAAGATTACACAAGCTAAGGTAGAAATACTTGGTACAAAAATGGAGGCAGCTAGGAAAATGCAAAAGGAAATTGAGCGACGCAAGAGTGAAGCTCTCCAAGGCATTGAATCCACCGCTCGACAACTATTGTCTTATGTAAAAGAAAGAGATAAGTAAAACACGAAATGATGGTAATGCATACTAGTATATAAGTTTCTCTAGTTGAACATGTTTTTGGATTAAGCAAAGTAGAACCAATTGAAACCATATCTCTTTATATAGTTTGAAGTTGGATTGACCTCATTGCTTTCTATTCCACCACTTTGTGATTCTTGATCATTTATTCTTGCTATCTCAATGAGTAACGTCTAAAAATCATATGTAATGTCTTGTTTCCTGATTGTCGACATGTAGCAGGGATATCTCGACTTTATTAACAGGGAACAAAGGTTCCAATTGTCTAAAGAAGAATTTTGTTCGTGTTGTGCTTAATAGAAAGAGTTACTCCATATCTATATTATATTGGTGAAATGTTACGGGTACATTATGGAATTAGTCGAGCTACGAGGTAAACAAGCTAAGGTAGAAATATGAAGCACCCCATAAGATTACATAAGCTAAGATAGAAATACTTGGTACAAAAATGGAGCTAGCTAGGGAAATGCAAAGGGATATTGAGCGGCTTCAAGAATGAAGCTATCCAAAGGGTTGGATCCACCACTCAGTGCTCTTCATTCCACCGCCTTGTGATCATTTATAGTGGCTATTTCAATGAGTAATCTTTAATAGTTATTTGTAATGTTTTGCTTCCAGGATGTTGACATATGGCAGGGATAACCAGTATTGATGCTGGTGAAACGTAACAGTTTTCTAGTTAAATTAATCGAGCTACATGCAAGCTGGCCTAGATATAAAAAAATGTACGGACCACAGCTTGGGGGGTCTTGGTCAGAGAATCTTCTGATTTATTGGTGACATTTTTACCTACTTGATATTTAGATATGGTTCCTTGTGTTTATGAAGAAATATGATTAGTACAAATGCATGTAATCAATTTTACGTTGTTTGAGATTAAGGCATAGTTATTGTTATCATCAATGTCATCATGATCCATTCTTTTCAATTTATTATGTGCCTTATTTTTCTTTTTAAGTTGTTTGTAAATATGCAATGCTCGATATGTTTAGTAAAATTTACAATACAATATTTTTCCAGTTTATATACATGCCATACAATTACTCGGTCAAAATTATGAGTTTCTAGGCGCAATTTGATTATATCATCCATATTTCTAATAAGATCACCAAATTCTACCATTTTTGTCATCATCTCTGCGTTAACTTCACCCTATTTATTTCCATCAAGAAATCATCTTTCTCTCATAAAGCACTTCCTTTCTTTGCTATACTTTAGACCTATCACTCATTTTTCATCCAAAAAAAATTCATTTCTTTAATGGAACGAAAAACAATGTCGTCAAAGAAAACTAAAATACCCCTTTGCCCCAGATTTCACTTATCGACAATATTGCTGAAAGCTGTAGATTAAGAACAAGGTTTCAATCATATCTCCCTGATTCCATCGATTCACGCCTTTCTCCACAACTACATAGCCAAGGTTTAGAACATGGCTATGGTAGCACTCGAAAACAAAGATCCGATGGTGAGCTAGATGGCCTCTTACTTTTTCTTAATCATTTTATATCTATTGCATGATCATCACTGTTTTAAGTTCAAGCTTTCTTTGTGGGGCTTAGTACTTAAGTAGTTCTAGAGGTGGAATCCTATGATTCTAGGACAACAACGACCTCAAGTGTTATTAACTTGTTCTTTAATTAATTTTTTATACATATTTAGGGGTTGTTTGGTTGGTTCCAACAAGTGATAGAAATTCCAAGATTATTTTATTCCGTGATTTGGTTATGGGTACTAATTAGTCCTAGGAACCATTTTGTACTAAAATAGTGAGATTCGCTATCCATAGCTAAATCCCGTGGGATATGTTTGTCTCCTATTTTGGTTACCAAATGACTCCTTGGTGATTTTTTAACGCATATACCAGTTACTTTGGCTTCAAGCCCTATATATGTGTTACAAAACCACTAAGGATCGAGTTGTTTGGTAACCAAAATGGGAGACTAAGATATCACGTAAGACTAGCTTATCCCACCTTCTATATAAGAATCCAATCATTTCGTGCAATTCACATCTTGTTTGATATCAGCAATATCTCTTTCCAATCTACGAGTCAGTTTTCTTGCATCTTTAAGTTTTATCATCGCATGTTCCTTTTTATCCTTATATATATCCTATTCCTATTTTGCTTGAGTATGCTCAATTTCCTATTCAATATTACAAGTACGAGGAACAACATCTAACCTTGTTTCTCCGATTCTGAAATAGAGCACATATGTTCGTCTCTCTCTACAATGAACAAATCATATTTATAAGCAATCATGTTCTTGCCATCTTCATAGGATGAACCATAATCATCACTGACCCAATTCAATGTGGAGAAAGTAGAATTGGCAAAAGTAACCATGTCGACCATGCTTAGTCATCTCAGAAGTGAGATGAGGTACCAACACAAACCAGACTTCATCGGTCATTACTTTTTCCGACTTTTCATGCATTTGGCTTTGGGAAGAATGTTTTGTTTTGGTGTTTCCAGTCTTGATAAAGGATTCAACTTTAACTTTGTCTCCGTCTGTTCTTCCTCTTCATCACAAGGAATTAGCAAAGGGCTATCGCTGATTGGTGCTAAGGAGGAGATCAGACAGAGACAACGTTAAAGTTGAATCCTTTATCAAGATTGGAGACACCTAAACAAACACATTCTTCCCAAAGCCAAATGCCTGAAATAAAAAAAGTGATGATTGATGAAGTCCAAGCTGTGTTGTGTCTCATTTCACTTTTGGGATGACTACTAGCGTGGATGACATGGTTACTTTTGCCAATTCAACTTTTCTCCACATTGAATTGGATCGATGCTGATTATGGTTCATTCTACGAAGACGTCAAGAACATGATTTTATAAATATGTTTTGTTCATTGCTGAGAGGAAAAAAGATATGTTATCTATTTCAAAATGGGAGAAAATATTTAGTCATTATTACTTGTGCAGATGATATTGAAAAAGAAATTGAAAATGCTCAAGCAAAATCGGAAAAGGATAAGGAGAAAAAGGAACCTTTGAAGATACAAATAGAAGATCAAGAAAACTTAGCTGATTGGAAAAAGAGGTTGCTGATATTGAACAAGATGGAAAGTGCACGAAAGATGATAAGCAAACAAATAGAGCAACCCCAATGTTGTGAAAGGCGATCACCTTGTTGCCAATGGCGAGAGGCGAGGCGACCCTTCATCGCCTTTGAGCTTTGTGGCAAGGCGATCTTCAAAAGGACGCCATAGTGAGAATGACAACAAAAGTGAGAGGCGACAAAGGCAAGAAAGGAGCCGTCTTTTGTATTTATTCTTTTAAAAAGGGACTAGTTTAGGGTGTTCCAAAAGTTAAAAGGTAATTTAGGTTTTCTTTGCAAATTTGCACGATTGCACTCTTAGTGGGTGTTTGGATTGACTTATTTTTAGTAGCCTTTGGCTTTTAAGCACTTTTAAAAGTGTTTGGGTAACATAAAAAGTGCTTAAAACACTTTTTTAAAACTAAAAAAGTGCAAAAGAAAGCCAAAAGTAGGTACCTACCTACTTTTGGCTTTTAAGTAACTTAAAAAAAGCCCATCCAAGCACCTCCTTAGACTTAGATTGTGACTCCAACCAAATGACCCAACTAGACCTCTCTAGCGACCAACCAACTTTTCCGAAGACTCCAAAGTCCAACCAATATGCATTTCTTCTTTTCTTCTTCAGATTTCATCTTCCTGTGTTTCTTTCTTCTCCTTCTTCTTCAAACTTTAGAGTTACTTCTTGATCTATTTTTTCCCCTCAGTATTGATTTTGGTTTTGTTTTTTTCTCATTCAAGTTCTATATTTTTTGTATCTACTATCTATTTTTAGTTTTTGAATTGAAATGTTTACTAACATGTTATGGAGATTAAAATTTTGATTATTTATATATGCAATTAAATATTTTAATTTTTTGGTATTAATTAATGTCATACTTCAAAAAGGCAAGCGCCTTGTCGCTCGCATCGCCTTGTGGCGAGGTAGACCCTTATCGTCTTTTGTCTCCTTTCGACGTCCAAAACACTGAGCAACCCATGCATAGGATGGCACAAGCTGATGTTGAAAACGTCAGTACCCAAATGAAGGAAGCTAAAGAAGTGCAGAGGGATATTGAGCAGCGCAAGAATAAAGAACTCCACGAGATTAAATCCACCACTTGATGGCTATTGTCTTATGTAAAAGAAAGAGAGAAGTAAAACATGAAATAATGGTAATGCATACTAGTATGTAAGTCTCTCTAGTTGAACATGTTTTATGTTCTGGGCTCTAGCAAAAGTAGCACAAATTTCAATAGTTTGGACCTCTTTTCTATATTTTGCCTTTTAGTTTTTAATGAGCCTACCAGTTACTACCATGCGACCAGGAGGTCACAGGTTCAAGCCTTGAAAATAGCCTACGGCAAAATGCAAGATAAAGTTGCATACAATAAACGCTTATGATCGGACCCTATGCATGGCAGGAACTTTAGTGCACTGGGCTGCCCTTCTTAGTTTTTAGTATTTGAAGTTAGATTGACCTCATTGCTCTCCATTCCACCGCTTTGTGATCTTTGATCATTTATATTGGCTATGTCAATAACTAATTTCTAACAATCATATGTAATGTTTGCTTCCTGAATGTCGACATATGGCAGGGATATCTTGACTTTGCAAAAGTACTTAAAAGCAGTTTTTATGTTATCAAAATACTTCCAAAACTAAAAAAAAGACAATCCAAACAACCACTTAGAGGGATATAATAGCTGATATTTAGGTACAGGAATGGCGGATCTTTAGAGATGTGTAATGTGTATACTCTCTATATAAAGGAATGACAAATCTTGACATAATTGTCCGAAGAAGACTTCTTTAGCATCCTTGATGGGATAGTTTGCTAATCTTCAAGATTTGTTTTGTTTTCGACTAGAATGATCATATTCTATCAGCATGTGTAGGCAATTATATTTTGGTGACAACTTTATATGTCTGAGAATGATACAATTATTGTAGTTACCAAGCAACTCTCTACCAAGGCTCAGGAGTTGAAGGCTAAAACAGATTACACGTTAAAGAGAATCCTGCGAAAGATTTAATAACATCTGAATGGTTCCAAAGGCAATTAGCAGATCTATCTTTAATGGAGCAGATCTCAACTTCTACTAACTTCATAATAGATTGGAAAAAAAGTCAAGATTGTCATAAAGAATTTGCTAAAAACCTCGAATTAAAACAGATTATGAAAAAGAAATAATGTCTATAATGATAATATTGTCGCGTCAAGAATAAGGAATCTCTGTGCTAGTGTTTTCCAGTCGCTTTCTTGTTCTATTAGGAGGAGCACAAAAAACTCCCTTCCATAGTTTCACATTTATACTCACAGTGGCCTCCAGGTCTCATGATTACACTACAATACCATAGTTTGATATTATACACATCATACATTGTTTGTAGCAATTGCCGACGTTCAAATCTGCTGTACAACATCAGACTAAATACATCAGGTTTTGAGCAAAGAACACACACCCTCAATAGTCAATTATGAACTAACATAAATGAGGTTATACCATTTCTCACGACTTCAAAAATCAGGTGAAAGGAGACACCCTTGTGACACGACAAACAGGATCCGCAAGGTGATATGAAAAAAATCTGCAACAAAATATAAAGACATCAACTATTTTCCATTAGCTCCAACTCGTAAGATGTACAAAAACTTTTACAGGTCTTGAAAGAACAAAAGAATCAACATTTGACTAAAATTTTTCATCAACTTCACCTGGATAACTATTAGAAATAGAAATTGTGCAGTAGTGGCAAAAAAATGGCATGGAAAAATCATTACTGAAAAGAATCAAGCAATAATCAACAAAGACAGGTTCAATTGTATCAAAATATCAAAATTCATCACAACCAAATGAGGATGTCCGATTCGTCCATAGAAAAATCCGATCACCAAATAAATCATCTACACCATCTTTATGTATGACATAGAACACCATGTATATAGTTAAAGATGACAAAACACGGCGGCAGCAAATTAAAGAAGTAGAACTTCATACCTGGACAAAGAGAAAGGAGAGGGATTTGAGAAGAATTGTGTGACCTAGATTTGGGGATTGGGAGTCAGGGAATCAATTAGATAAGTACACATCCTGGCTTGTGGTGAGAGCTGTCAAAATGGGCTTAGCTCGTGGAGTCAGCCTAACCCAACCTGTTATTAAGTAGAATTGGGACAACATTTTTAAGCCCATTAAAATTAAGCCTTTGGTATTTGAGGCTTGATCATTGCAAAGAAGTAACTAAAACCATGTTTTTTTACTAAAAGATACTCATCGACAAAATTTCGTTCTTAGAAATTCGAACTACATAAATTTTAGTCAATATTTTAAAATATTTTGTTCATAATATTAATATGAGAAATAAACTACAATTTATAGTATTTTTAGTATAGTTTTGTATAATCCAGTTTAGTTTTATATAATCCAATCAACTCATGCAGAGTTGATCCGAGTAAGCCAATATTGATGGCGTTCAAAAATAATATCTTGCCTTCCTAAACATCATTATCATTTGGTTAGATTGATGGAAAAAAGTCATGTCCATCTCATAAAATTCAAAATGTAGAAGAATTACTTCAAGGGTGATTACAACAATAACATATCCAGTGAAATCCCCAAGTGGGGTCTGGAGAGGATAAAATGAAGCAGACCTTACCACTACCTCATAGAGATAGAGAGGTTATTTTCAGAAGAACCTCATCTAAAAAATATCAACCCCAAAAGCATAAAATATTAGATATGATGAAAAAACTCGACCAAAGTGGAAAGCAAATGATAATATATAAATACAATAAAAGCAACAAAATAAAAGAGGGACAATAACAATAATATATAAAGACACGACTAATCCTACTATCCTATTATATCACAAGGCCAGATATCATCCTACCCCTACTAGCCTACTAACCTTCTACTTTAATATGTGACCTCCACTCCTTTCAATCTAAGGTCATGTCCTCGGTGATATGAAGTTGTCCCATATCCTATTTAGTCAGATCCCCCTAATACTTTTTCAGTCTACCTCAACTCCTCTGCATAACCCCTAATTCCAACCTCTTGAACCTCCTAGCAGGAGCGTCAATACTTTTTCTCTGCACATGCCCAAACCATCCCAGTCTCGCTTCCCTCATCTTTCCTGTCACAGAGGTCACCCCTAACTTCTCTCGAATGATCTTAATCCTAATCTTATCATCCCTGGTATGTCCACACATCCATCACAACATCCTTATCTCTGCAATCTACATCTTATAAACATGTGAGTTTTTTATTGGTCAGCACTCCACCCCATATAGCAAAGATGGTCTAACCACCATTCCGAAAAACTTACCTTTAAGTTTAGGTGGTTCAAGCCTTCATTTCATCTAGGCTGCCCCAATACAATGTGTGACGATACGTCAAGGCTGATTAATTCTAATAATTTTTCTCATGGTATATATTTCAAAATTGTAAAGGATAAAATGTAACTTTGTATTTCCTAATAGTTTATCGATTAACCTGTAAAATTTTTTGGTCAAAAAGAGACACGAACCAATAAGAATATTTTCTTGTTTTCGCTTTTCAATTAGCTAATCCCACTATTTTAGTACAAAATGGTTTCAATTTCCATGGACAAATTAATACCTATTACCAAATGCAAAATTAAATAACTCAGCACAACCGACTCTACACGAAAGACATTTAGAAAGAGTCATTCTCATACTAGAAAAAAAAAGTTGAAATATGAAACTTTAAGTGAAAAAGCAGTTTGATGTCACAAATTAGGATTGTACATGCTTGTTCAATGAGTATGGAAAAATCTAACTAATTGAGATCATCACGAAATCTGGACTGTAGGCGTCGAGTGGTGGAACTAATTCCTTGGAGAGCTACATTCTTGCGCTGCACAATCTCACTTAGTTTTGGCTCCAACTGAGCACCAAGTTCTTCCATCTTGGCTTTTGAAACTTCATGGACTTCTTTGTATTTTGTTAGGTCATGCTTCAGACGCTCTTCTTCCTGATTCAGATCCTCAATTTGCCTCGTCAAAGTTTCCTTTTTCTCCTTGACCTTCTCCAATTCTTCTAGAGTACGACCATAATCCCCCCAAGCATAATAAGTAGTACTTGTAGCATTTTCGTAATCGCTTTGCATTGCTAACAAAGATGGCAGAGTTTTTTCTCTCTGTGCATCTTGGAAATTGCAATGATGTTTAATGTATTCTTTCACGTCTATGTAGAAAGAGCCATAATCAACACCACACATTTTCAAATATCCAAAGGTAGCATTGGCGTGTTGGACCATGCTGTCAACGCCATTCGCAGAAGTAAGCAATTTCTTTATCAATAAAGTCTTGAGTTGAATGATTACTTTCTTCGATTCTTCATCAGGAGTCTGCTGGGCTGTATAATTTTCCTTTGGGTCGTGCTTCAGTATTCTGGACGACTTTGCATTTGACTTTGTCTCCTCCTCATCAGAGGAAATTACATAAACAGCATCTGCTGGAGCTTCTGTAACTAACAGCGGCAATCACATTAACAACATCGACAGTTTAAAGTAAAACTAACATACTAATTAAATCTATAGTTTAAAATTCATCAAATACTACGTTTAGAACCCAACAACTATCACTTGAAAAGTTGAAATCCTGGCTCTGCCTCTCGTGGAGATAGAAGTTGTTTAAAAAAGACCCTCAACTTAAGTAACATATCAAAGCAGATTTCAAAGGTGAAAACAAAAGTGATAGATATCGGCATATCACATCTAAATTATACAGATAAAAGGTGGCTGAACATTGCATGCCCCTATCTACATGATAATCTTATCTTGATCTGCATTGCACTCAAGATAGTCGGAAACCAAAAAAAAAAAAGAAAAAAACTAAACTCAGCGAACAGGAAAAAGAAAGAAGAAATTTATCAAGTGTTAGTCAATGAAAATATATCATCAGCAATTTTTGAAGAAACAATTTAATCGCAGCAGAAAAGATAAAAATCTCAGTTGGTTGAAGATGGTTCGTGCTCAGAAAATAAACAAGAGCCAACAGTAAGTAATGTTCCCTGTTTCCTCTGCCTTGCCCTCTGCCACGTTCTACATGTTGAGGAATGGCGTCACACAACAACTAGGCTGAGATCTCAGGAAGTTCTATTTCTTAAACTACATGACTTTTTAGAAGGAATTTCTAGGTTGGAGTTTTCTCTTCCAAAATCAAAAGGGTGGGAAATATGACTTTTAAGGTTAGTGATAGAAGATAAAAGGATAACTGAAAATGATCTTTGGACTGCAAAGATGGCGAAAAAAGTTAATGGAAGTCAAATGAAACTAGATGAGCCGGTTATCCTTTCAGCGGTTTTGGTAGCAAAAGAAAAAAAATGAAATAGCGTTATTGCACCAGTACAATGATATATATTAGAGTTTTGTCATTTATATACATCAAAGCTAATTCCTAAACAAGTTGGAGTCGGCTCTATGAGCTTTTTAATAATTCATCTAATGCACTTTCATAATTTATGTAAGAACTTGATAAATTAGTGAACTACTTTAATAGTAAACCACATAGAGGGAAAAGAGGAAAAGAAACCTTGAGACAAAACAGAATGTTCATGAGGAATAAGCACATAGTAGGAAGAGGTGGAGACTCTGTTGGGAAAAATCGGGTAATTTTCCCCCAAAAAGAAAATAAATAAAATACCCGACAAATAATATTGAATACTAAAA
>JBCEWC010021567.1:0-10406 GCA_038996855.1 Solanum aculeatissimum | reverse complement strand
AGGGCATGGCCCTCTTGTTATGATATGATATGTTAAGACTTGTGATCACATAGCCTCTTGTTATGACTCGTTGAGCATTCTGGGTGCTTGCACTATTTTGATATGTTATGAAGGCTTAATATGATAAGCTATGTAGATGAGCTACTCCTATTGCATTGATATTGAAATGGTTTTTGAAATTATTGATGGCTTTATAGCCTAAGTATGGATATAGATTTGATAATGACATGGTTTTCCTAATGATGCATCTTTTTGAAAATAAATGTCAACCCTCAATTTTGAAAGGCTTGCATGTATATATATGTATTCCTGTGGGATGAGACTTAGTACCGAGGGATTGATGTTGGGGTGGACTATCTCCAAGGGTCCATACTCCTTTCTGTCAAACCATGTGCCAACATGGGATATCTCTCTAGATGAGATTGACTTGTTATGTATTCCCTTGTTTAAGGATTGACTAGGAATCTACCTGGCAAGTAGTTCAAATGCAAGTAGTAGCTCGCTCGGGTTCCCTCTGTTGTCTGTTGAGATTACATCCCCGCTATGATATGATTCGTAGGTTGCATTTCATGCATCATGGCATGGAATATTGTTATGATATACTTATCTTTTGGCTATGTGCACTCTTTTCGAATCACTTGTCCCCATGTCATGTCGCCTGGTCATATTATTATGTCATATGCATTGCATGCTCACATACTTAGTTCATATTATGTGCTAACCCATACTCTTTGTCTACATGTTCTAACCATGTAGGGAACAGTGAAGACTTCTATCTTCCGTTGGACGACAAGTGACATCTTTGAAGCTATTTACTTGTGGTGAGCCCTTTTGTTCAAGGGCAATAACTACTTTCTATCTTTCTTGTATCATTTTATTTTCCTACTTTTTGACTTGAGGGTGAGCCCGGATTATGTCGAGGCCTCGTTTATCTTATGTAAAGGCTATGTTGGACATGTTAAACTCTTACACGTTGTATTATATTTTGTTGAGATATTATGGCTATTGAGTAGGGCATAAAAGTTTGAGTAGGGCAACCAAAAGGTCTGAAATAGGAGAAGGGAGAAACACGTCGAAAATAATTGTGTTGGTAGGGCAAAAGTATAGAATAACGTAGTGTCAGGGAGGGTCATTAGTCACTATGTTCCTAAAATATCATACCAAAGCCCCCAAGACTACGTTACAAGCCTAGAAAGTCCTAGAGTGATCCTAGTCCAAGTAGTCGAAGGTCATGGTCATGAGTATAGGGGCAAACATATGGTATTAAGCATAGTGTTTGAATATTTTTTATAAGTGTGAGCGATTTTGTGAGTCCCAAGCATTGAATTTGAAAATACTATCGTGAGTGAGATATGGGACTTCTTTTTGTAAGGGCACTTGAGTACACTACTGATTGTAGTCTATTTCAGTGATTGTGGCTTATCTGTGATTACCTTGCTTTCCATAGTTGCACTGTCATATATATTGATCTGTATTGGTTTGTTTGATGACTATTTGATATGCACTGAGGTGTTCATTTGGGTATCTGAGATTGATTTTGAGATGATGTATGCCATTAGATTGAGGTCTATGTGTTGCTATATTGCTGATGTAGATTGAGTTAATCTCTTGAGGACAAACAACAATTTTAAGTTGAGGGTGTTGATGTGCTTTCAAAATACAACAGTTTGATGCTTAAAACTTGGGATTTTGTGTGTTCTCAAAGCGCTGTTAGTGGGTTTGATGTATTTTTATGTTTATTTTGCAAGATTACAAGATTTGGTATGATTTTGGACAGAGTGCTGCAGACCTATAGGTTTTGGTGATTTACGGACAACTATATGGGTCGTGGTTCATTCCATGAGCTGTAGGTTTTTTTTGTGAGTGAGATCTAGTGAAGGGCCAATTTTACGAAGTTGCATCCACGGACTGTCAGACGAGCCATAGAATATTTCATGAGTCGTGGATTAGTGTCGTAATTGGAGGATTAGATTTTGATGAGTTTCAGAGAAGCTATCAGAAGAAACCCTCCATAGGTCATAAGTCAAATGACGACCTATAAAAAGGTCTCATGGTTTTGAAGTATGATTTTAAAGATGCAAAGTACAAAGTCCAAATATGGGTCGTGGTTCCCTATACGACCCGTAACCAAGTCCGTAGAAGCTATCAAATCTAGTTTTCCTATTTTGTTTTGGATTTGTATTTTAGTTATTATAAATAGGTTTTTAGGTTTTTTTTAGAAGAAAGGATGTACCGGATAGAGAAAAATAGTAGAGAGACACACGAGAAGAGAGAGAAACAATTTGAGAACTCATAGTTTGTGATTATTACATTGTGATTTCTTATGGAGCATTTGGATTTCTTGTTCTTAACTTCATTATTGTAAGTGTTTAATTATGCTATTCCTTTACATGATTTGTTCATCTACAATGATCATGAAAGGCTAGTTCCACAACTAGGGTTGTGGAAATCATGAAGAACTAACAAGGTAAAGCTAGATAATTCATAATTCTTGGAAAGTGTGAATGCATGTACTAATTATGCCCTTTGATGTGAATGCTTTTTAACGGTGGCCAACATTAAAACTTTCCTTAATTCTTATCAACTGGACCAAGGTGGTAAGGAATAGGAAAAGGGGGTAGTTAATAGGATTCAATGTGATCCCTCTCATCTAATCAACCAAACTGGATCAAAGGGATGTTGTACTGGAACAAAAGGTAAGGGTTAGTAATGTCACGCTGCGAGGATTGATCAAATCACGTAGTGAAATTTACCTCTCTCCTGGATCAAAGGAATTGGTTAACTTAACTTACTGTTCTGCGTTCTACGCACTAGAAAATATTATGATTATCTCGTTACTAAGTTAGGAATTCTTGAGGAACACAATACCCTAGTTACTTCTCCAACTGATTTCACAACACTTGCTTCTAATTTAGGTTTACTTTCTGCAATTATAAAATCCCCCCTTTCGGGTGATAAGTAGGTTAATTCAACTTAAATTACTTGTAATTACTCCAGGTCTAACCATATTCCCTGTGGGATCGACCCTAACCTCAATTAGATTATATATTTTGACAACGACCGCTTATCCTCTAAGTGGAGGCATAGTTTGGGTGACATCATGGGTTTAGATATGCATAATGAATGAAAACAACCATAAATAGATGAAGAATTCATGGTAAAATCACTTACAATACAAGAGAGAAAAATCATGAATTCAAAATCCTTGATAAAAGATAAAGAAAATGATTGCACGACCAAGTTTTGCATTAGGTAGAAGTTCTCAGTCGTACACACTGCCCAGGAATAAATAATACAATAACAACAATACCAACAACATACCTAGCGGAATCCCACATGTGGAGTTTGGGAAGGGTAAAATGTGTGCAAATCTTACAACTACCTCATAGAGATAGAGAGGTTGTTTCTGGAAAAACCCCCGTCTAAAAATTTAAACCTCATATGTACAAGATACTAGATATGGAAAAAAGGGGGAAAAAGGGAAAAAAAGGATAAATAGGAAAATGACTAATAATGAAAAGCAAATGATAGTACATAAATACATAAAAATTACAAATATAAGACGAATAATGACAACATAGGATATAAAGACACAACTACTCCTACTAACCTGCTATATCACAAGGTCATACATCAACCTACACTTACTAGCCTATATCTTTCTATCCTAATATGCGACCTCCACTCCTTTTATCTAAAGTCATATCCTTGGTGAGATGAAGTTTTTCCATATCTTGTCTGATCACCCCCTAATACTTCTTCGGTCTACCTTTACCCCTCCATGTAACCGCTAAATCCAACCTCTTACACCTCCTAACAGGAGCATCATTACTTTTTCTCTACACATGTCCAAACCTCACAATATTGCTTTCATCATCTTGTCACCCACCTTTAACTTCTCCCGAATGGTTTCATTTCTAATCTTATCACTCCTGGTAAGTCCACACATCCATATCAACATCCTTATATTCACGACCTGCATCTTCTGAACAGGTGAGTTTTTAATTAGCCAACACTCCATCCCATATTGCAGAGACAATCAAACTACTATTCTGTACAATGTGCCTTTAAATTTTGGTGGTGTAATTATATCACATAATACTTCAGAGGCAAGCCTCCCTTTTAACCATGCTTCCCTAATATGATGGGCGACATCATCATCAATATCGCCACTACTCTAGATGATAGACCCAAGATACTTACTCCAAGTATTCTGTTTTGGTCCTACTCAGTTTGAACCCTTTGGATTCCAAAGTATATCTCTAAACCTCTAGTCTATCATTAACTTAGCCTAAGTCTCAGCAATCAGTACTATGCCATCTGCAAATAACATACACCATAGCACCTTCTCCTAGACAAACCATTTTAGCTCATCTATTACTAAGGCAAAAAGAAGAGGGCTCAACATAAATCCTTGATGAAGTCCCATCTCAATAGGAAAATACTGAGTCCCATCCCACTGTTCTTACCCGGGTTTTGGTTCTGTCATACATATCCTTTATCACCCTAATATACACTATTAGAACACCTTTTGGCTTTAGATATCTTTATAGAACATCCCTCAGAACTTTGTCATAGGCCTTCTCAAGGTCAATGAACACCATATGAAGGTCCCTTTTTCTCTCCCTGTATTTCTCCTCTAATCTCTGAACAAGGTGGATTGCTTCAGTAGTCGACCACCATGATATAAATCTAAACTTATTCTCTGAAATAAACACTCCTTTTCTCACCCTCATCTCTCCACTCTCTCCTGGACCTTCATTATGTGGCTTAACAACTTGATACCTCTTTAATTGTTATAGTTTTGAATATCACCCTTTTTCTTTTGCAATGGAACCATTGTACTCCTCCTATATTCATTGAGCATCTTAGCAGTCTTCATAATAGAATTAAACAACCTAGTCAACCACTCAATATCATCCTTGGCCATGATCTTCTAAAAATCCATCGAAATCTCTTCGAGTCTGATTACTCTCCCTCTGTTCATCCTACTAATACCACATCTAACTTCCTCAAATCTGAAACTCCTACATTAACTAAAATCTTGATGACTATCAGAGTATGCCAAATCATCCAACTTAATATCTTTTCCCCCTTTTTCATTTAAGAGTTTATGAAAGTAAGATTGTCACCTTATCTTAAAAGAAGAATCATCCACCAATACCTTACCCTCTTTATCCTTAATCCACTTCATTTGGTCTAAGTTACAAACTTTTCTCTCTCTTCTTCATAAGCCTATACAATCGCTTGTCCCTGTCTTTTTTACCTCACTCAATGTACAAGTGCTCAAACGCTGCTATCTTAGCACTCGTCACTAGGTCTTCACTTCTATGTTTGTTGTCTTATAGATAACCTTAAGCTTTCATTTTTCATTTTCATCCCTACATTCAAACCACTTGGTATAGGCAATCTTCTTAGCTTTCACTTTGTCTTGAACTTCTCTACTCCACACCAATCACCTTGATGTGACCAACCATGGTATCTCAGATAGTGTTCATATCTCCGCTACTACTCCAAGATGCCAAATTACTCAACTTATACCCCTTCCCTCTAGAAAGGGAAGGAGTTAGGATGCCCTATCTAATCCTTCATTGGGCATAAATCACCTTCTTTCTCTTACTCCTTTTAATCTCTAAGTCCATCATTAGAAGCAATGTTGAGTGGAAATATTTTCACTTGGTATTACCTTGCAATTCTTACAAAGTCTTCTATCACCCTTCTAGAGGAGTAAGTAATCAATCTGGGTCTTAGCTATCATAGTACAAAAGGTAACAATGTGATTTTCTCTCTTCAGAAAACATGAGTTAGCAATAACCAACTCAAAGGCTTTAGCAAAGTCTAAGAGAGACATCCTACCTCTATTCCTCTCCCCATAATAAAATCTTCCGTGTACATTGGCAAAACCACTAGAAGTAGCACCAATATGCCCACTAAAATCTCCCTTAATGAAGATCTTTTCTATGTCCAGTATACCCAAAACAAACCTAGTCCTAATTAAGTAAGAAAATAGGCTCTCCATGGTTCACAAGAAACCTCCATGGTTCGTGGTATACACCATGGACCGTGAAGGGTTCTGTGGTGTTTTCCTCACAATCAACAATCAATAACATCCGAGGCATCCCACCACGGGAGCTTACCATAGCACGTGATGCACTTCACGACCTATGTTGGGCCTCGTGAAGATTCCCTTGAGTTCTTGTATGATAGGATTTCAACCTTCATACACTTCACAGACCTTTTCACGATCTGCGGTTAGGTTTAGGACCTATGAAAGGTCCCTTGGTCCTTTCCGTAGTTGAATCTCTTCCAGATTCCAAGTGTTCCCTCCACGATACTATGTATGATTCGTAAGTCATTCCACGACCTATGAAGGGGTCCATTGAACTTGAATTGCATATTTCTTTTTTTCTTTAGTCTCCAGTACCATTCATGGTACCCCATCATGACACATGGTGAGCTTTACGACCCGTGGTGGGCACCGTACAGGTTCACTTTGTAGATTTTTATTTCTAGGTCTTCAATTGGTCTCTAAATCTACGCCTCACTGATATTTCTTGAATAACAACACAAAACACAAATCATAAACATAAAAGGTGCTTGGGATTCATAATTATTCATAGTTTCGAGTGTCGAAAATGCCATAACTTCATGACACATCACTCCCCATCTTATCATCATATCATGATCTTTAGGGTCTTACGTCACCCTCATCATCATATCATCATAAAATGCTTTCATACTTAGAATCATATTTATGAAATCATAGCTTAGTTATAGAAAATTCAGCATAACATGGATTCATAGTCAATTGAACCAAATTCATGTAAAAATCACGTGATTTGACAATAATCCATGCGTAATTGAGTAAATAGATCATAATTAAATAATAATTCATACAATTGGATGAAAATAAAATAAGACTCATTATGGAGTCATGAACCCTAAATAAAATCTTAAGAGAGTTCATGGAAATATCATCAATTTCATGTAATTGAAACGAATTCATATTAGGATAGATCAATAGTCATAATCTACATCATAATTGAAGAAATTAGGTAGGAGAGAAGACCAACAAAATTCACATACTTGAAATAGGGTAGAAATTAAGAATTTGAGAGGAGCTCTATAGATGAAGGACTATATGAATTAAAACTCACATACCTTAAGTATTGGCTTTAGAATTTTAAGAGAAATGGAGAGCTTGAGTTGGTCTTCAATGGAGTCCTTAATTGATGGAAAAGAAGGCTTTTGAGAGCGATTTCTAGTAAGATAATTTTTTGTAGTGAGTGGATTGATGAATAATGGGATAAATTTGGGAGTCAAGGCCAATTTATAGAGTGGGTTTTGGTCATAAAAATAGTCCAAATTCATTTAATGGTAGTTAGGAAAAAGTTCCAAGTGATCTCACTTAAAACTGAATTGTATAGAAAATTTTAAATTATCATAAAATGATGGCGCGACATGGACTTGTTCTCGCACAGGTCATTTTCATGTGAAGTTCAATTTTTCCCTGATTTGACTCTAGAATGAGTTCAGGTCACTTTTGTACTGAATGAACCCTCTCAATGAAGCAGAGACACCGTGAATGCTTCTTGAAATTAAAAATTTTACTAAAAATTATTTTTTTGATACGATTAACCTAAAATTGTATGAGACCACATTTTCACATAATTTTGCCTCCCGATTAAGAATCCAACCTCAATTTTCCATAAATAATATAAATGATGGGTTATGCAAGACATCTTTCATAAGGTTATTCAAAGGTATTTTGAGAGTATTACAAGGAAGATGATGATCACCCATCCCTATATTCAAATATAATATTGGCAAAATTATGCACTAGTGTATTTGAATGTACTATGTATGTAGGGATGCAATGCAATAATGTGCATAAGTTCAAGTGATCAAGAAAATTCATACTTTAATAGATGAGTAAAGACATATAAGAATGGATGATCAATGCACTAAAAGCCATAGGTAGTATCATGCAAAACATTATAGAAGATCATACATATGGTGGAAGTAATTGTAACCGACACTAAGACCATGTGAAATATAACATGGAATCAAATATAATTCGTACAATGAGAAAGGAGAAGACTACTTGTCAAGGTAGACTCTATCATGGTACATTCATTCATTTGTTAACATTGGGGGCTAAATGTGAATCTACTAGCCTAGTCTATAATGCAACCTGGTGGCACATAGTTTTAAGCAAGCAGTTGCTATTAGGATTCCCTTGGAAAGCAAACCTTCGACTTCTGGACTGAACCTTGTCTCTAACCTACTTGGTGATACGTCAATCTCATGGAATAGTAATAATCTAACAAGATTAATCATAAGCTTTAAGTTTCAATAAAACATTAATAGTGTAGATAGAATAACTCATTAAGCTTAGTGATTCCAAATGTGAGAATGATCCTTATCACAAGTACAATCCATGAATTAGATGAGAAAACCTTTCACTAACATTCAAATATTTATTAAAAGGCTTCCATGATCATTTCAGTAGATTTTATAAACCTTTGGTTGAAATCCTTATCATTCAAGTCACGATTCCTTGAAAATTAGGGTAGTATAGGTGGGTTTGATGTCAAATCACTTTTAAAATATGCAATTCAATGATCTTATATATGAACAAAATGAAATTCATCATTTAGAACCGTAATGAAATCACCCCACTATGAATCTACAAAACCCTAGATAGCTTGACATAGAAATACCTTGTAAGTCATCATTTTTGTGCAATTAGAATCAATTTTTATCAAAATAAGTCAATCAATAATAAATAAGTCATAATATATATAATGTAAGCAATATCATAAAAACTCATGAAATTCCACATATGAAATTGAGAGATTTAGTTTGAAAAATTCTTAGGCTCTATGGGTGGAAGCTAACCATGGATGAAACCCCTATACCTGAGATGAAAACCTAGAAAAACCCTTGAGAAGAGGTGGAGGAACTTGAGGAAACCCTAGTTGCTGTGTTCTTAAGCCTTGGGAGGGATTTGAGAGGAAAAAATCTTTAGTGACTTAGATTTTGTAAATGAAGTGTAATTACAGGATTTTAGATAGTATAGGGTATTAAGGGTAGTCTTTAGGAACCAAATGACATAGTTAAGGGCTTAGGATATGAGAAAATGACCAAGTATCCCATTATTAAAACTGTTAGGAGGATCCATGAAAAGGGGATCTATGGATAGTAGTTCAATCTATGGTCTATAGATAGGGGGTTTTGTACAATGAGGCAACTTACAAGGTTTCAGGGTCTCAAACCATGAAGCCCTTTTATGACCCGTAGTTCCATTTATAGGCTCATCCTTTGTGTTCATACATACACTTCAAAGACTCAAGTTTGGGTTAGAAATTATGAGCTCAAATTATGACTCATAGTTATTTTTATGGTATGTAGATCACTCCTCGTAAAACCCAACAAAACTTCAGCAATATCACTATCTCAAACATAAACCATGAGCCTGCCTTTTGATCCGACAACAGGATTGCGACTCAAAAAGGTTTCTTCCTGTTTAACCTTATCTTAGCCTTCTTTGAATCTCAATTATGACTTCTGAGTACTGCTTACACTTATATTAACTGGCCTCATAAGTGGAAAGAGTTAATAAACATGGTGGAAGGTTGTTGTCATGATTTTAAAGTGATAAATGTAAGATGGAAGCCTCTTGTTCCTGATTTGGTTAAATTAAATACTGATGGGAGCATAGTGGATAATACTGGAGTTGTTTTGTAACAACCCAAAAGTTTTCGAAATCTACTTATGGTTGGCATTCTATGATATACTACAATCCATGGTTGAGTTTTGGTGGCCACGGGTTGAGTTTAAGTGGACGAATGCAAATTGGGCTAGTAAGTGGCCTAGAGGGAACATTTCGGCAGTGAACTTCAAACAGTCATAACTTTTGATGTGGGATGCACCATGTGTTCTATCACATATCAAATTGAAACTCTTTGAGTTAGCTTTGCAACACAAGTGGTTTTCCGCAATTTGGAGTTGGGATGAGGGAGATATGGCCCAAACAGTGAGACTGTCTAACATTCGAAAGCCATTGGAGATAGGCTCAGAAAAATGGCCAAGGGCATTTGCACGGATGTGAAACTTTGCACAGTCTGTCTAGGGTCTCTTGAGGTGTCACAGTGAGCTTGGGGTGGCCTGGAACAACCCCTAAGCTAAGTGTAGGTTAACAGATCCTCAAACGGACCGTTTGTCACTGGACGAGCCATCCACCGTCCCGTGAAGGTGGACAGTGGCTAAGGAAAGATTTGGATTATGGTATTGAGTCTAAGTGTGAAGTGCAATATAAAGTCCTCTGAGAGTTCGCGTTGAAGAATTGGCTAAGGGAGGGTAGACGGTCATTTGAACGGACCGTGTGACAGTTTGACGACACT
>JBCEWC010021566.1:0-10406 GCA_038996855.1 Solanum aculeatissimum | reverse complement strand
GTCACTACCAATGTTACCCTAAATTTGCCTATTTTCTTCGGTAATCATAGTCCCCATAACCCTAGTTATGGGTTTAACCTAGCATATTTGTCGACCAAGAATTGAAACAAGATGAAGAAGACATGATTTATACTTACAGTTGGGAAAATCAGTGGAATCACAAATTATAAGAGCAATTCAATGAACCAATAGTAGCAAAAAGTTGCAAAAGTCATAAACTAAGTCCAAAACGCTTGTATCAATACCTAGCAGTCTACAATTCATAAAAACGACCTAATAAAAGTGTATTTATATGATTTAAAACAACTCCTAAATCAAATAGGAAAATCGAGCTTCGGCACGCGAAACGACAACTAAACGGACCGTCTGACTTTTAACTGTCCGTTTTACCTTCCGTCTGGGCACACTTAGATTCCTGGGCTTCATGCGTTCAGCCTTCAACTCACTGTGAGTTTTAACGGTACACGTAACGGACCGTGTAACTTCACACGGCCCGTCAACTAGTCCGTCTGGATTTCCTTGGCCTGTTTCTCATGTCAGCATTTTGACTCAGCTTCTGTGATGTTTAACGAGCCGGTAGAGGATCCGTCAAACTGCCAACGGTCCGTCACCCCTTCCGTATAATCTCACTTAGCTTCAAATCTCCACAAGTTGCATGTCCAGCATTCTGTTGTGTTTAACGATTCATTACACGGCCCGTTAAAATGTACACGGGCCGTTTCTCCTTCCATGAACTTAGACTTGTCCAATTATCTGTCCAGTCTTCCTCAGCTACTCTCTGTTATGTTTAACGGTTCATTATACGGCCCGTTAGCATGTAAACTGACCGTTTACCCTCTCGTGTGATCAGACTTGTGCCAATTTTTCATCCTTTCTGTACTAGCCCTCTCTATTATGTTTAGCGGCCAGTCCCACGGCCCGTTAAATGTTAAACGGTCCGTGAGACTGCTCGTTTGGGGCACAATTTGCTCCATATTCCTCTTTCTCGTGCCTAGCCTGATTTTCCTGTAAAATAAACTACACAAACATTAAACGCAACAATTTGCTTGAGAATTTGCAAAGATTTTATCTAAAAAAGTGTCAAATGACGAGCGTTTTCGCGACTCATCAAATAACATATTCAATAAAATTCTATAAATAGAGTCTGAAGAGCATACAATTATGCAGATTTTATCGGTATCTTATAAAGATAAAAAGACTGTTATTTAAGAAGTGTGTAGTACAGTACTGTGGAGTGAGGATTTTTAAGATATCTGACTCTTGTTTGACAGCTCCATTCAAGAGAGTTTCTCATTCAGCCTAATAAGACAAGCATAAAGTGGCCAGAACTACCCATCCCAGTTCAATTTGCGAGCCTTATTTTCTTTCGAATATTCCAGTGGGATGTGACGACTCACAAGTCCTAATAAAAGAAGGAAATAATCCAAGCTAAATATATAGGCATGCATGATAACTATTAGAAAGGGCTCCAACTACAGTATATTGCCCATGAATACAAACATCAAGTCTTGGTATGGAGAGAATCTTGTTGAGAGTGCCAATTGAATTTACCTAGCGTGATCTAAATTTAGAGAGGACTCCAAATTGAACTTTGTCTATCAAATGAGAAATAAAAAAGTAAAAAGGAAAGAGAGAAACGTCGTTTGCTTTCTCTATTACATTGCAAGGCCGGTTCCGGTTTCAGTTCAACTATTAGGGAACTAAAACAATAGCTTGGAATATTAGTTTTTTTTTAATGACAAGGGAATTCCGTAATCGTTATTCTTTGGGTGCGCACAGAATAAAATTCTGCACAAAGCAAACTCGGTGCGAGGAGTTCACAACAAAACCCTAACTGCAATAATAAAACCTTAACTATAACTATAAATTGTAATTTTTTAAAACTATAGTTGTATAATGTAAATACATATTATATGTTTGTCTAGTTACGTTATTTTTTCGTATAAGAAAGAATGTAGATAACGCAAATTTTTAATGAAAAAAATATTATATAAAGTTTCAATAATAAAGTTTGATAAATAAACATATGAATAATATTCAAATAGTATTGCGTTGAATTTGATAAGTTGACATAATGATGTTGAATATTGTTGTGCTGCTTCAATGTAGTGATGACTTGTTGCAATACTTAAAATTTTGAAGAAAACACTAAAAAGAAAATTTTGATCTTTTTATAAAAGGATAATGGTTTGGGAGAATTTAGAATATTCAATAATTATAAGATAACAACAATAATGAAATAAGGAGGAAATGAAAAAGATTACTATAGGAATAATAATGTGAGTTCATGTTAGTTGAACAAATTGATGTCATAATTACCTAAATATTATTTCAATTCGCAATTAATTATCGCAATGTTTCCCACATTAAAAGATTAAAAAATGATTATATTTTCTCGACCCAAAAAAATTCTATTCAAATTTAAGAATATATGAGCTTTTTCCTAACAATATATTAATAAAACGCTTTTTATTATTAAACAAAAACTAGGATTCCACCCTTCGAGGTGCCCAGTGGTTTGTGCTTGGAACTTCCATGTTGGAGGTCTCAAATTCAAAACCCCTTGCTAGCTCTCCTTTCTCTCTGCAATTTCTTGTCAGATATACAATTTCATATGTATTATTTTGACATATTGATATACATATACAATTTGTCTCTCTCCACTCTCTACCCTCTCTCGGTCGCCTCTCTCCTCCCTCTCTCGATCTCACTTGCCTCTCTCCCCCTTTCCCAATCTCGCTTGCCAGATATACAAATACATATGCATATTAGTTACACATATACAATTTGACAAATATACATATATAATTCGCATCTCTCCTCCCTCTCTCGATCTCGCTTGCGTCTCTCCTTCCTTCCAGGTCACATAGTTGAGGTTATGCCATGTAATTATGTAAAATATAACTATTTGACCATATTAAGTTTCAAGCTTAGGCTATTTATAAAAATTTACCTTCTTATAAGGTTTATACATCCTACTTCTCTATATCTCACTTGTAAGATTACACTGAGTATATTATTGTTGTAATTATTATATAATGTTAACTAGGAAAAAAAATCAAAACCTCTTTATGACGTTTGACTTTAGACCCTCAATCTTGTTAAACCGTCCCTAAATAATTGACGCGCGCTTAAAAGGTAAACAGTTGGATCTTTTGTCTTTGCGAAATTACTCTTCTCTAATTGACACGTTAATTAGTTTAATTTTATGATCCCAATTACGCTTTTTAATTATAATTATGAGCTTCTTGTTCATAGTGATCTTTAATTAAAATGTTAGCAGTCCATACTATGGAGTAACTTGTTTTTGAAAGAATGTAGATCACAATAGCCCGCAATATATAAAGACCAAAGATAGGATAAACATTAATGCTTTTTGACATACTATAATATAATAATAAAAATATAATACAACTTGGCAAGTTGAAAATGAAATAGTAACATAGATGACCAGTAGCATTATCTTGTCAATCGATCTATCTATCTACTCCTATCTTTTTATCCAACTAATCATATCTTCTTGTTTGTGGCCACCATTTTCTGATCGGATCGACTAGGTTGTGTTTTAATTTCTACCCGCAATTTTTTCATTTTGAAAGACATAAATCCTACGCAAATAAGTAACAATGATTTATTTTATGGACAGTTATAATATTTCCAGCCCAAATGAGATAGTGACTAATATTACATAATTTTTTACTTTTATTTATTCTATTTGAGATGAAAGGACATCAGATAGTCTCATTCCAACAAAGAAAGATAGGTAATGAAGTCTTGTATTAATTTGAATGATGAAAATAAATAAAAATTTGGATAATTAATAATTGCCATGCATGTAAAAAATGATAATTAATAGTGCAATTATGGAGATAAGGTCAATGCTGAGAAGTGAGAATACATGTGAGTGGTCGCGTAAAGATGAGTAGTGATTATTTTCTTTCTACTTGTCACTGAAAATGGATAGCTACCTTTTACTTGTTTAGCCTAGAAAATTAAGAGATAACTCTTTAAAGTATATGTAAAATTAATGATGGACAAGTAAAATGGATGGAAAGAGTATTTTAATCCTCATTTACCTTTTAAACTAGAGAACTCAGGAAGACAAGTGAGCCTCTTTTATTAACCCAAATTATTTATATTCTTCTTCTTAATACTAAATGTCATACTAAACCAATATATACATATAAATATATATATAATAAAGAGAAAGGAAAAAAAATGAATGGAGCTTATATCAATATTAACGTAAAATATTGAGGAATCTTTCAGCAAATGTGTGAAAATTCTGTTTGTCTCAATCTATTTTTATCCAAAATTGCAGCTCCAGTTCAAATGAGTTTTGTCCTCTATAGTTAATAAGGACATGCACTTGGGCACGTAAAGACTAAAGTGACTATGAAATGATTACTAGTTCTTTTGTACGGATTCAAATAAAAGAGTTTGCTACGTATGTACATCCAAATGCACAAAATAAAGTACCTCATTTTCTTTCAAAACTCTAGAAAAAAGAAAACCGAAAAACATTATAGAAAACAAGAACTTAGCGACGAATAAAATTCTCAAGCTAAAAAACAAAAACTCTATGCTAATCCCATTTAGCGATAGATTAGCAAATGACTTTTAGAAAAATCAATTAGCTAGGAGCTTTTTAATGATGAATTAGTTAGAGATTTACGACAAATTTTGTAGCTAATTTCATTTTTTGCTGTAGTGAAAGAAGCGAATATTGCATTATTCTTCGCCCCAAACTCCCATCTTTTCATTTTTTTGATAACTTAAATCCATAATCTTGTATAATTATAGGTCTGATGGAGAATATTTATCATCTGAATAGTTCTTCTTATCCTTGCTATATATTAAAAGAGCTACAAAAGACGGAAAATCCAATTATTATTTTTTTATTAAAAGGGGTCTTATGAATTTTGATCATGTAATGATCTTGAAAGTCATTTTTGACATTTTCAGGAAAATTATCATTTTACGCCTCTCGATAGCTGCTTCAAGTCATATTTAATTGGTTTTGAAAGTTGATTTTTATAAATCTTGTAAAAAGGTTGGAACTTTTGCTAAAAAATTGAATTATGAAGGCTTAAGTTGTCTAATTTTGAATTTTTGAGTCATCTAGATATTCGAGTCTCAAAATAAAATTTTATCAATTTCATCAGTTTCAAAATGTGAAAATTGGCCTAGGAGAGTTTTCAGAGTCATATTTAGAGTTGTCATATGGATTTTAGGTCCGAAGTTCAAAATTGAATTAAAATTTAACTTTGGTCAACATTTTAAGCTCGGGTGCTCAAATTGAATTTATGATAGTTCCACTAGTTCCAGAAGGTGATTTTAGCGCTAGAATGAGTTTCACTATAATTTTTGAGCGTTCCGATAACATTTTGATATTTCTAGTGCCAAAGTTAGTTTAGTTGTAAATTATTAGATTTTGGATCAAGAAGACCCCGAGTTTAATTTTTGACAATTTCATTGAGTGTGGAATTTTAAATTTAGTAGGATTGCATATATGATTTGTGTGTACGGGGGTCTGAACGAATTTTAAGGGTCCATTTCATGATTTTGTGCCTAGTTGAAATTATTGATATTTAGTACAGATGCTCTTCTTAGCGTTCACATCCTTGAAGCTCACGATCCCGATGAACGACCTCGTTGTGCTTTACTATCGCAAGGGTAAGTTATTGCGATTGTGATGAACACTTGGTATCTGAACAATGCCATTTTCTAAAATCGAGAATTAACCCCTTTTTACTATTTTTAATATTTCCAAGCTCGGGAAGAGGCAATTTCACTTGATTTTTCAAGGGAATTTCATTGTAAAAGGTATTTTTGACTTTTTTCTTCATTAAACACTGATTATTTCTTGATTTTAACATCAAAGTTAGTGCTTGAAAAAATGGTGATTATAAGGTCATCTAAGCTCCATTTTCAAAATGATTTTCACCAATAGATTTTCTGATTACTTGAAAAATCCTTTCATCTAAAATTTTTTAGATTTTAGCCTTGATTTTTGGTAATAAATTTTTGGACCATTTTACTCTTCTTCCTCGAATTGTATGATTTTGATATCACTTTTCTTGAAATGTGATTATGAATCAAATTTTTATAGATTGTGGTCCTTAGAGCGTAATCGAAAAGGAAAAGCTTTGGAAGATCATGACTTTTGTCTAAGGCAAGTGTATTTCTAACTTATGATTAAATATGTTGAATCTTGTATTTTCTGATTGTGTGATTGAGATATAGTGTGAATTGGTTTTAAATGTGAAATTATGTGAAATGATTCATGAAATGAGAAGAGGCATTATCAATGATGTGTTAATTGATGTGCTAATGTGAAAATTCGGATATGAAAAATTATATATGTGTTGTGAGTCGATTACTGACGAATATTGATGTATCTGCTGAGCTATATTTGTGTGATATTATGTGATTCATATCTCATGTACTCGTCTTTTATGTATATGCTTATTTGCATTAGATTGTGAAAATGAGATAAGAAAGAGATATTGATATTTGGGGCCGAGGTTTTTACTGGTTGTAGATATTGACGAGGTCTCTTCCGGTGGGTTATTATGGACAGGGTCTCTTCCGACGGGTTATTATGGCCAAAATCTCTTCTAGCAGATTCATGGTCTATGTGTGATCTCCGATGAGTTTTAGATTGAGTTGATCAGTGGATATGTATTATAGGACAAACATTCATCACAATTGTCTAACATTGTATTGCATCATTCTGCATTTCACTCATTATGTAATTATAAATGAATTATATATGTGTGTGTGTTTGTATGCATGTTGTGTGTGTTGGGTTTTCAGCGTGTAGGGTTGTAGTTTCAGAGGTATGTAATTGGGATGATAGAAATACTTCTGTTTTTCATTGTTTTACTTAGGCTTAAAATACATTTGTTGGGTACTATGTTCTTGGGTACTCATCTTTGCTTCTATACTTGTGTAGGTATTGAGTCTGGTATCTCCTGATCACTTTATTCCCTATTTTGGTCTAAGCTTTGAGATAGTTTGAAAGGTAGTAACTAGTTCTTTTCAGCGGACCTTTCAGACTTTTATTTACTCACAGTTTTTGTTCTGTTTGAGAATCAAAGATTTGAGACTTGTATAAATTTATATGAACTTTATTATAGTAGAGACTTATACATATGACACTAGTCTTGGGTCGATTTAGCTTTGGATAAATTTCTTTAATGCTTACCTTTATATATTAGACTATATTTTTATTTTATCTTTTGCTTTATTTTGTTATTTCCTATTTTGGCCGACTTGCCTCGGTGGATTAAACGCAAGTGCCATCATACTTAATTTTGGTTCATGACAATTTGTTATCAAAGCTCCAGTTTCAAAGGTCACATATGTGTACAAACCTAGTCTGGTAAAGTCTTAAGGATAGATGCAGAGAGATCTGTTGCTTTTCCTTGAGAAGCTATAAAGCCTGTTAGAAAAACTCTCCTTTTTTTCATTCAATTCACTTATGTGTGGATTCTTGTATTACTACGGAGTGTCGCGTGTTCTTTTGGCAGACGGGCAAGATAAGAGCATTAACTTCTAGTAAAGGAGAGGAGGCAGCCCTTGAGATTGTTACTAAGACCCCAACTCAGGGTAGAGGTATAATTAGAGCTAGAGGTCGAGGTAGGGACTGGGATCGAGCCCAAGGAGCAACACTAACTTGAAATTATGAGAGGCGTATCTCCCCCGAGATTGAGCCCGTGGTTAAAGGAGATCAAATTCCTCCTGAGTATGCAGTTCCACTATTGCTACAAGATACACTATTGAGGGTGTTCGGTATGCTTGAGAGTATGTCACAAACTGGTAGTGCGACATGCATACTAAATGGATCACAAATTAGAGTGAAAGTGAGTGTTATGGACCAACACCAGGCTCCTGGTGTGTAGGGTCAGGTTTAGCAGCCACCCATAGCTCCTATTATTGAGATAGATCCAACACCAGTGGTGAAGGTCAAGGTGTACCTGTAGCTGTATTAACCGAGGATGAGCCACACCGTTATGAGGAGTTCAGAAAGATGGACCTACCATAGTTTTAGGGTGGCAAAACAAAGGATGCCTATGAGTTTTTTATCACATGCAGAGAGTTGTTAGAGATTGTTAGTTTAGCTGAGTCCCATGGTGTTCATTATGTTAGTCTTCAGCTTTATGGGCCAATGAAGGAGTGGTAGAGGACATATTTAGGATCCCTTCCAGCTGGATCTCCTCTAGTGACTTGGGAGATATTCTTTATGATTTTCTATGACCATTTTATTTCTTGGAGCGTAAGGGAGAAGAGTCGCCTGAGATTCGAGAACTTGAGATAGGGTGGGATGTTAGTCACCAAGTATGATATTCATTTTTTCTAGCTAGCCAGACATGCTACAACTATCATCCCTGATGAGACAGAAAGGGTTCATAGATTCGTGAGAAGGTTGACTTATTGTATCAGGTCAATAATATTTTAGGTGTGTAGAGACAAAGCCTCCTTCCGGTCTGTGGTGAATGTTGGTAAGGAGGCAGAGTTGATGGAAAGAGAGGAGTTTGAGGACCCTAAGAGGGCTCGTTCATCAAGTCAGTTCTCTGGTGTCTTATTTAGAAATCGAGGTTGTCTTGGCTGAAGTGGTTCATTTCACATTGAGGAGGTCATGCATTCTTACCAGCTTCAGAGGGTGGTCCAGATTTGTCCAGAGTTCAGAGATCTGCAAGTCAGGATGGTTATAGTATTCCATCTGATTCTTCACAACAGCAACCCACTCTGAGATCTTGTTTTAGGTATGGAGACTCTAGTCATATGCTTTGTTAGCGCCCATTCCAGACTTATTTAGAGCCATACTACTTATTTAGCAGCCCTAGTAAAAGATTCAACACCTCTAGCTAGAGGCTCAGTTTCACAGGCTAGGGGTCTTGGTAGAGTTCAATCCAATAGAGGTGGTTGCACTAGAGGTAGATAGGAGAGTAGTGCTTTAGTTCAGCAAGGAGGAGGAGGAGGAGGAGTGACTTAGACAAGTGGAGGTCGGGCTGCTCATTGCTATGTCTTTCTAGGGAGACTCAAGGTTGAGGCCTCAAATATAGTTATCACTATATTGTCCCAGTTTTTCATTGGTCTGCATCTCTATAATTTGATCTTGGTTCTACCTATTCATATGTGTCTACATATGTCATGACCCGGATGGGGGCCTAGATGTGACATGGCGAAGGAGAAACCGAAAGTCCTCGATTAAGCCATCATAGTATCTTTGCACACATCATCGGTTCGGAAGCGTGGAAGCTAACCACATAACACATAAGCTCTAAGGGATTTGGGACTTGGGACTCAAGCTATGGGGATGTTGTCGGGAATGGGACAAGCATGGATTCACATAACATGTAGCAATTATCTCTAAGGGGACGGGTAAATAGGATTCCACTATGGGGAACACCGGAATTATGGGACTTTTCACATAAGCATATAGTCAATCACAATTCCCAATATTCGTATCATAAGCATAATAAGAGACCATTCTCATAATCAAGGCTAAATAGCCTAGTATTACATGACCAAAATGTTTAACATAACAAGTCGACGTACAAAAGTCTAGAATGGTCCAACAAGCCTCTACATGAATAAGCGGGGCCTCGACTAGTTTGAGGCTCACCCTTAAAACATAAGAAAATATACAACATAAAATAAAATAGGTAGATAGACGGTGGCTATTGCCCTTGAACAAAAGGGCTCACCACTAGCAAAGTCTTCACAAAGGATCAAGCGTCGTCCGGTAGAATGTAGATATTGTCTCCGATCCCTACATGGTTAGAACACATAGACAAAGAATATGGGTTAGCACTATTAAGCACTAAGTATGCGGGGATGCAATGCATATGACAATATAGTATGACCAAGCAACATGAAGGGGGGACAATTGGTACGAAAGGAGTGCACGTAGCCAAAGAGTAATATAACAAGATGCTATGCCATTATGAACGAAATTCAATTCTATGATCAATATACATAACGGGGATGTAACCTCAACCACCAACATGGAAGACCCGAGTGAGCCACTACCCGGATCCGGACTACTTGCCAAGTAGTACCCTAGTCACCCTTGAAACAAGGGGAAAAATGACATGTCAATCCCTATCTAGGGAGATAACCCATGGTGGCACATGGTTTAACGGAAAGGAGTATGGACCCTGTGGAGATAGTCCACCCACGTCCAATCCCTCGGTACTAAGTCTCATCCCACGGGAATACATATATATTTATATATTATGCAACTTTAAATCAAAGACTTACATTCTTTTCAAATAATGCATCATTATTTAAAACCAAATCATTGATCAAATCATATTCATGCTTAGGCCAAAGGCCATCAAGAGTTTCCAAAATCATTTTCATGATCATTCCATGTCAATGCAATAAGAGTAGCC
>JBCEWC010021565.1:0-10407 GCA_038996855.1 Solanum aculeatissimum | reverse complement strand
CATAATTCTCAATATTCTATTCATCCGGGATCTACCAAAATGCACCGAGATTTGAGAGAGTTGTATTGGTGGCACGGTATGAAGAAGGACATAGCCATGTTCGTGTCAGAATGTCCTAATTACCAACAAGTGAAGGTGGAACATCAAAGGCCCGATGGTTTGACCCAAGATATTGAAATTCCTACTTGGAAGTGGGAAGATGTAAACATGGACTTTATGGTTGGGTTACCCCGTACTCGGAGAAAATTCAATTCTATATGGGTTGTGGCTGGTAGGATGACCAAGTCGGCTCACTTCTTACCAGTTAAGACTACCTATAATGTAAAGGAGTATGCCAAGGTGTATATTCGGGAGTTGGTGAGATTGCACGGTGTACCGAGGTCTATTATATCGGATCATGGTAATTAATTTACTTCTCATTTTTGGAGGTCATTTAAAAAAGGACTTGGTACTAAGGTCAAGTTTAGCATCGCATTCCATCCTTAAATCGATGGGATAGCTTAAAGGATGATTCAAGCCTTGGAGGACATGTTGAGGGATTGTGTGTTGGAATTCAAAGCAAAATTGGGATGATCATATACCTCATTGAGTTTTCCTACAACAATAGTTTTCATGCTAGCATTGGTATGGCTCCATTCGAAGCTTTGTATGGTAGGAGATGTAGATCTCTAGCTGGTTGGTTTGAAAGAGGTGAGGTTGGCCCGGTTAGGCCCGAATTTGGTTGTTGAGGCCATTCAGAAGGTGAAGTTGACTAGGGAGAGATTAAAGACGGCTCAAAGTCGCCAAAAGTCTTATTCGGATGTTAGAAATAGAGATCTCAAATTTCATGTTTGTCATTGGGTGTATGTGAAAGTGTCCCCCATGAAAGGCATCATGCCTTTTAGCAAAAAGGGAAAGTTAAGCCTCCGGTATGTCGGACCTTATGAGATTGTGGAGCGAGTTGGCAATGTGGCTTATAGGTTGAATTTCCCTTGGGATATGAGCTCCATTCATCCAGTTTTCCATGTGTCTATGTTGAGGAAGTTTGTTGGTGATCCTAAGGCAATTACACCTTTGGAGGGCATGACGGTTGAGGAGAATTTGACCTATGAAGAGGTGTTGGTTGAAATTTTGAATAGGCAAGTAAAGCGGCTTTTCAACAAGGATGTAGCTTTGGTCAAGGTTTTTGGTTGAACCAAGATGTGCAGAGTGCAACGTGGGAAGCGGAGTTGGACATTATGGAGCGATATCCCTATCTCTTCTAATCTACTAAAGCCTAAGGTACTAGATTCTATCCTTTTATGGTCCTAATTCTTTAAATTCTTGAGTTTCATGACATTGCATGCATAAATGAGCACGAAAATGATTTAAATGATATTTTGAAATGGGTTTGTAAAGACTTTTAAAATGATGGGTGATCCTTTATGAGTTTTGGTTAAAATGTCTCTTGTTTGATTGTTTTCCTCAAGTCGTAGCTTTACCCCATTCGAGGACGAATGTTCCTAAGGGGGAGATGATGTAACGATCCAAAAATTTTTGAAATTCGTAATGTTTGGTCAAGGTTAGTGTTGAACTTTTCATGGTTGAATTTTGGTAGCCATGGATTGTATTTAAGTGTCCGGATTCAAGGGAATCATTTTGGTGGAAGGTTGCAAGAACGTTTAGCCAGCACTGACTTTTAGAGGAAATATCTTTTGGTACAGGATGAACTGTGTGGGCTATTATATATCCAATCAAAGCTCTTCAATTTATCTTTATAACTCAACTAGTTTCACTAAATTCAGAGTTCGTATGTAAAAGTTATGTCCCTTGCGGTGAGACTACCCGTAATTGGAAGTATGCTGGAAAAAAGGGTTCCGGATTGGGGTCTATGTGTGGGAGCACCAACCATTTGGTGGTCCACGGTCTGTGGTGGTGTTCGTGAGTTGGTCCAGCCATGGACCAAGTGTGACTCCACGGACCACTTCACGATATGTGTGAGCCTTCACGATCCGTAATGGGTCCCGTGGGTTGGTCCGGAGAGTTGCCAAGGTTTGGGGTTGGACTCCAGAGCAAGTGATGCTCCACGTACCAGTACATGGTCCATGTGAAGATACACGATCCATGAGTCCCCTCGTGGGTTGGTCCAGAAATTCGCCCGAGAGTTCAAGCCAAAGCCGAGACCAAGTGAAGACTCGCGGGCAGGACCACGACCTGGGAACCAGTACACGACCACTTGGGGTCCTCCGTGAGACCCTGGTTTTTGTGATCTAGTCCATTTCATTAATGGTTAATTCATAATTTAATTAAATCCTATGCCCTTTTTAGCCTTTCTAAGGTCTCCTAAGACCCCTAAATCAAACCCTAATCCCCTTTCATCCATTCTAACTCCCTTCAATCCTAATCCAACACTCCTAAAGTCCTAAAACCGCTTCTCTCTCTAAAATAACTCTGTCAACTCTGTCTAACGGTAGAATAACGGTAACAGGGCATCATTGATGGTGAGTGAGGCACCGGTGGACAGAAATCGACAGCCGGATTTAAGCCAACTTCAGAATTTGCACACTGAAAAGACTAACTTGTCGAGGCACCACACTGCTACTACTCCTAATTCATCAATCCACAGTCCATGTGAGGCGGTCGCAGGATCAACAAGAGTGGATGAGTTAGGCATGAATGATATTGTTCCTTCATATTCAAAGGAAACACCAAATGCGACGACAATGTTAATAGAGGAAACTCACACCTCAGCTCAGACCTCTCGGGATGAGACCTTAAAGAGGATGGACAAACAACAGGAACAAGCGAGGCTTCAACGGAAAAAGGACACTCCTGACATGAGCCCTAACAAGAAATCTAGTCCAAAGAACATAAAGGAGAAGACGAAAGGGAATCAACAATAACAATCATCGGAGGAACAAGGTTTACTCCCTAATACTTCTCAAAATCCTATTATAACTGTGAATAATGTTGATCAAGATACCATTCGGGACTCAAGTCATAAAACAAACACCAATTCTGGGAATGTGACTCAAATATTAAGGAAGGATACTAATGAGGATCACCAGACTTTTAAAGGAAAGGGGGAGGAATCTTAGAACCAAACGAATAGAAATCCTAACCAATTCCCTAAGATATCCAATAACTTTGATAGGATTTCACCTAAAAACCAAAGGACTTCCCCTGGATTATTGAGCAACAACCATCCCTAGAATATAGCTGGAAAACTTCCCACCATAGGTAGTCAAGGGGAAAGTAAGAAAGGGCAGACACCAGAACTTGCCCCCTACACAGTGGTTTAAACTTTTGCAACCAAGCTAAGACTCAATATAGCTCAACAGGAAAGGCATATAGAAATTGACCAGCCTAAGTATACCTCCAAGAAAGGCCTACCAGATGTGATATACAATAAGGATGACTACATGCAAAAATTAGTTGAGTCTTATAGATACACCCTGATTGGGAAGTTCAGTAATACCATGCCTAAAGTTGAGCTAATTAGGAAGAACTTCATTTTGCAGACTCAACTGATAGGAGGTGTTAAAATAACTCACTTCAATGCTAGACATGTTTATATAGACTTGGATAATGAAACTGACTATGTTACTGTCTGGACCAAGACTAAAATGTACACAGAAGGACAACTTATGAGGATACAAACCTGGACCCCTACCTTCAAACCTGAGGAGGAGACATCTATTCTGCCTATTTGGGTAACCCTTCCTGAGCTACCTTGGCATTGCTACAACAAAACCTTGATTACCACTTTGTTAGCCCCTATTGGTAATTCTTATACCTGGACACTGTTCAATCCAAAAGACTAGGGGAAGTATGGCCAAAGTAAAAGTCCAAATGGACATTACCAAAAAGAGACCATCTCATGTCTGGATGGGATTTGATGAAAAGGATTTAACCATATGAAGGTGGCAGGCAATTCAATATGAGAGTATACCTGATTACTGCCTATACTGTAAGCACCAAGGCCACATAGAACATGTCTGCACCATCAAAAAAAGGGATTAAGAGTATAAGACTAGAAAGGAGATAGAAATAGATAAAAGAATCAAAGCTCAGGAGGGAAATAAGGAAACCTATCAAGAAAATGACAATAAGAGGAATGATAAGGCAAATGCAAAAAACGATACAAGGAATACAGGACAAGAAAAGGAAGGTAGACAGAAAAAAGGACAATGGCAGATCCAGGGTAGAAAGAATGACAAGAAAACTATGAACCAGGGACACCTAGAGGAAAAGCAAGAACACCCTCAGAACCAGAAGAACAGGAATGATCAACAGATTGACAGAAGGTCATCAGGTAAGTTTTCTGGTATTGAATTTTCATCTTATTATGCTAATCTTGAATGTCAAGATCATCCCACTAACCAAACTACAGTAAAGGAAGGAAGCAAATAAGGGACTCACACCAATGACACAAAAGAGAATAGAGGAATATAAAATCAAAAAGGGAGAAAAGGGACAAACCAGAACTCCAAACATGAAGGAGACATGCACAAATAACAAAGTAAAAGGCATGCAGAACAATACCTGCCCATCAAAAAGAGACAAGGTATTGACTTATCTTCCCATGAGAAGTATGGAATAGATCCTCTAGACTATCCTCTCATTCCCCCTAATACTGCTGAAATAAATGCTTTGCAATCCCCTCCCTTATCCCCCCTTGGTGATGTTGGAGTTATGGATGGAGTGGAGGAGTACCCTAATAATCCGCAAGAAGGGGAACCTAAGGGGGGGAATCTGACTCATGTTTGGCATGAGGTTTGCACTAACCCTAGACTTGACTTTAGAGCCTCTGCTACCCCTATGCTCACACATGATAAGATAAGTCCTCTACATAAGACTAATAAGTGAGCTATATCTAAAGATTTGGGATCTATGGCTAGTACCAGTTCTATTGGGAATGGGACAAAAAGGAACAAGTTAAGCAAAAAAAGAAGGGATGCCATTAAAAAGAGAATAGAACAACAGCAGAACAACACTATAAGACTTACTGGTCATGAAAGGGACAACATGACTGCAGAACCCAAGGACAAAATACAGGATTCAGCAAAAAGGAAAATTAAGAAAAGAAAAGAAAGGAAAGATGCCCATACTAAAGGGGACACACACTCCCAGAGCACCCCTCCAGGACTGAATTTTCAGGAATGTACCCTCAACTCAGACCCAGCACTGCCTAGTGAAGAAGTGGATGAATACCAAGTGATTCACTCTGAAGAAGAATTTGACAAGGATAATCTTCCCCTAAATGATGGGGAGGAGGAGGAAGTATGTGAATACCTTATACAAGCTTTCAGTCCTTCCAAGGACAAGGAGGATACTACTGAAATCCAAAAAGTTACAGACCAACAAGGCTTGCCTCCAAGAAGCTTGTTCAAGGAAAATACAAAAAAAACACTAGCAAAGGCACCAAGTCTGCCATAGGGGGGAGACCCAACACAAGATTGTTCTCAGCTAGATCATCCCAATGAGTAATACAATCACTTGGAATGCTAGGGGTATCAATACCCAGGGAATAGTGGAAAGACTCAAAACTCTCAAAAGAATTCGCAGATTATCAATTATTACCATTTTGGAGCCTTTCTCCAATATGACTAAACTGGACAAGTTTAAAATGTAGTTGAATATGGATAATGCAGTGAGTAACCCTAATAGAAAATTTTGGGTTTTTTGGAATGATGATATCAACTGCCACATGGTGGACTCTGATGAACAGCAAGTGACCTGTGCAATTCAGTAGCTCCATATGGATAATAAGTACCTTGTAACCTTTGTTTATGCCAAATGTAGAGATCAGCTTAGAAGACCCCTATGGGATAAGATGTTCCAGTTGGCTAACAATAATAGCAATATTCCTTGGTGCATCATAAGGGATTTTAATGTTATCACCAATACTGAGGAGAAGAGTGAGGGCATCCCCTACAATACCAAGAAGAGCTTTGAATTGATAGGCATTATTGAAGATTGTGGACTACAGGACTTGGGGTTTTCAGGTCAAAGATTAACTTGGTCTAATAAGAGAGGGGTTGGGGCCACAATCTGGAAAAGGCTGGATAAAGAAATGGTTAATAACAAGTGGCTAGAGAGCATGCCTCATACTACCATTACTCACCTACCATCTGTGGGATCTGATCATTGCCCCCTTCTCATGGAGATGCATAATAGATCCACCAATCCTATCAGGTACTTTAAATTTCTTAACTGCTGGACAGAGCAGAAGACCTTGATGGACACTGTCAGGAATTATTGGGATAAGGAGACCACTGGTAATCCTATGTGGGTTTTTCACTGTAAACTGAAAAGGCTGGCCAACACCCTAAGTATCTGGTCTAAGGATCAATTTGGGGACATCCATGCTAAGGTAAAGGAATATGAAAAGAAGACCAGAAAGGCTGATGTGGAATGGATCAGCCACAAAGCTGAAGACAAAAGAAGTTACCTCCATAAAATCAATGCTGAATATATCAGATATCTCAAAATGGAGTCTATCCTTAGACAGAAAACCCAGCTAAACTAGTTTAAGAAGGGAGATGCTAACACAAAGTATTTCTATTCTTTGCTGAGAGAGAGGAGGAGAAGACTCCTCAATCAGAATATTCAAGATGAAAATGGCAACTGGTTACAAGGGGAGGAAAACATAGCCAAAGAAGTTGTTCATCATTTTCAAAAAATGTTCACAGGGGAGGAGAACCCCATTGATGAAGAGGTTTTAGACTGTGTGCCTAGATTAGTGACCCAAGATCAGAATTTAAATCTTCAGGCCCCAACTGATTTGGAGGAAGTACATTAAGTGATTCAGTCCATGAGTCCCTTTTCTGCAGCTAGACCTGATGGGTTCAATGCCATGTTCTATCAAACCTGTTGGCATATAATCAATAAGGATCTTCTAAGGACAGTGCAGGCTTTCTTCTGTGGGCAGGAGATCCCTAAATACTTTTCCCACTCTTGCATTATCTTTATCCCTAAAACTAGCAATCCTGGCAGCTTCTCAGACTATAGACCCATCAGTCTTAGCAATTGCATCTATAAGATCTTCTCCAAAATTCTCTCCTCAAGATTGGTTTCTATTCTCCCTCAGCTTATCTCCAAGAACCAATCAGGATTTATCAAAGGAAGGAATATAGCAGAAAACATTATGTTAGCCCAAGAGATCATTCATCACATCAGAAAACCAATGGAAGGAGGGAATGTTGTGATTAAGCTTGATATGGCTAAGGCTTATGATAGAGATTACTGGTCCTACATCTGTATAGTCATGAGGAAACTGGGATTTGGGGAGCAATTCATTGACTTAGCATGGAGAACTATGACCGACAACTGGTACTCCATTCTCATTAATGGTGCTAGATATGGATTTTTTCATTCTACAAGGGGTCTGAAACAAGGAGGTCCCCTCTCCCCTGCCCTCTTTATACTGGGGGCTAAAGTATTATCTAGACTAATGAACATACTGCATAGGCACCCAACCTTTCAAGCCTTCTATATGAATAAAAGAAGACTACAAATCAACCATCTGAGCTTTGCAAATGATATGATCCTCTTCACTTCAGGCAGTATAGACTCCCTAACCTTGATCATGAAGACCTTAGACTCCTATGAAAATGTTTCTGGACAATTGGTGAACAAGAGCAAAAGTCATTTTATGGTGCCCTCCAACACTGATCAGACTATTTATGAGAGGATCACAGAGATAATAGGATACATTCAGAAAAAAGATACTATCACCTACTTGGGGTGCCCCCTGTATATTGGAAGGCAAAGGATTATTTACTTCTCAGACATGGTATCCAAGGTGATCAACAGGATTTCAGGTTGGCAATCTAAGATGTTAAGCTATGGAGGAAGAGCTACTCTGATCAAACATGTGATTCAGTCCATGCCTATACATTTGCTAGCAGCTATGTCACCCTTTTCCACCACCTTAAAACAAATCCAGAGCCTCATAGCAGATTTCTTCTGGGGAAGGCTTGAAGGAAAAAAAAGTATCACTAGGCTTCCTAGAAGACACTCAGCTTCCCCTTGGCAGAGGGGGGCATTGGCTTCAGGAACATGACCGATTTGTGTAAAGCTTTCCAAGTAAAACACTGGTGGAACTTCAGGAATAACATATCACTTTAGGCAGGATTCTTGAGGGCCAAATATTATCAAAAGGCCAATCCAGTGACAAAGAAAGGGGACAAAAAAGATTCCCTGATTTGGAAACATATGATGTACAACAAGCACCTTATAGAGCCTCATATCCAATGGAAAGTTTACTCTGGTAATTACTCCTTTTGGTGGGATGACTGGCTAGGGAGAGGACCTCTGGCACAATTCAGTGATAAAAGCCACAAATTCAACAACTCTACAGTGACTGACTTCATTCAAAATGACCACTGGGACCAAGAGAAAATCAGGGAAACAGCACCCCTTCAGTACATTGATATTATCCTCAACACACCAATCCAGCTTCTAAATGGCATTCCTGATAAACCAATTTGGAAGCTCACCACTAATAGTGATTTTACAATAGCCTCTGCATGGAACTTGGTAGGAGAGAAGAGGGACCAGAATAGTATTAACAGGCTTACCTGGCACAAGTCCATTCCCTTTAAGTGTTCTTTTATGTTTAGAGGGCAATAAGGGTTAAATTACCTACCAATGAGAAGTTGAGAACCTTTGGTTATGACCCTAACAATTGTTGTTGTTGCTCTAGTCCAGGATGGGATACTATTGACCATATCCTCATCAATGGATCCTTTGCTAGGAAAATCTGGAAATATTTTATTGATTCCCTTAGCATCACCACTGTAGGGCATTCTCTGACACAAAATATAAGAAAGTGGTGGGAAACCAAGCACAACAATGAGGCTCACAAGCTCATACTTCAAGCAACCCCAATCTTCATTTGTTGGAACCTGTGGAAGAGTAGATACTCAGCTATATATGATGGTATATCCCCCAGCACATCTAAGGTTAAGTATATGGTGACCAAAGATATGTCCATGCTTATGAGGACAGCCTTCCCTTACATAGACTGGACTTATGGTTGGAAAGATCTTACCATTAAGATGGAAAAATGTTACCAAGAGATCAGAACAACTCCAGTTCAGTGGATTAAGACTAGGGACCAATGGGTTAAACTGAACACTGATGGTAGTGCATTTGGAATCCCTGGAACTATAGGAGCTGGGGGAATTTTAAGGGATAGTAATGGGGACCTTATTATTTTCTTTGCCTACCCTTTAGGACTGGGTACTAACCAGCAAGCAGAGAGTCAAGCAGCAGCTATAGGACTGGAATGGTGTGTGCAACTGGGATATAACAAAGTGCAGCTGGAGGTTGATGCAGAAATGCTTAGCTCATAGATCAATCACACAGCTAAACCTCCCTGGAGGATATAAAAAGAACTAAATAGAATTCAATATTATAGGGCACAAATACAAGAGTTCAGATGCCAACATATTCTGAGAAAAGCCAACCAAGTGGTTGATTCTCTAGCAAAATATAGCCAGCACATCAGCACCTACCAAATGTTCCAGGAGATCAACCAACTGCCTAGAGAAACCAAGGCTCACCTGAAGATGGACAGAATACAGATTATCACATTCAGAAGAAAATAGCTGAAGAGAATGAGAAAGCCACCTTGATGGAGCAGGGACCAACATCACACAGGAATACTTCTGCAGCATCTCTGAATCTTCATGATAGGTTTAGGATTAGGCTTAGGATTTCTTTCTGTTTAAATATGTAAAGGGAGAGTATCCCTTGTTTATTGCTTTCCTAGATTATTGTAATGAGAGGAGTCCTCTCTTAGGATTTTCTTGGTTTGTATCACTAAAATTAGGGTCTTATGGCTACCAATCTAGGCAAGTCATAGAGTACCATCCTAGGGTGGAGGTAAGGTTGATGCCCCCCTCCATGTATCTTTCTGTTTCTTTTATTTATTTATGTTATATCTTGGGGGTGCTGCTTAGCCCCTGACCCCCTACATGGTCTTTAAAAATAAAAAAAATAATAATAAAAATACCCTTCAATCCTCACAAAAATTCTCTCAATCCTCTTGGCCTCCATTGATGAAAGCTTGAAGAAATTGGGGAAAATCATCTTTCTTGCAAATTCATTCAATTCTCTTGATTAATCTCAAGGTATGTGGGTTTTATTCATGGATTACCTTTCATCCAAGAAGACCCAAGAAGCCTCCTCTTTAAATTATGGATTTAAGCCTTCTTTAATTATGGGTTCTTTGAGTTTTGATGTATTTCATTGCATTACGTTGTGGACTGTAGTAACTAGGTGATTTAATAATGATTCAAGTTTGAATTTTATGAAATGCATGGAAATTCTTGAAGGATCAATGTGCATATCCCTTTAATGTTTTAATATGCATGGGTAAATTGCATTATGTTTTGAATTGGGATTTTATCATGAATTATGTTGAATTATCTATTGAAT
>JBCEWC010021564.1:0-10408 GCA_038996855.1 Solanum aculeatissimum | reverse complement strand
CGATATTGGTTTATTGTTCGTGTGATCCATTCTGATGCTGCCTGTTCCTGTCGACAACCCAGGAAAATCCTCCGGTGAGCCAGTCCCACCGGTGGATGTTGCTGCCATAGCGCCGCCAATAGGGCTATAGCGAATTAGGGTTTTTAAGCGAATTTTTTAATATTCCACAATTAGATATTGTTTTGCATAATGCATAAGATTTGACGTTTGAGAGATTTCAAAATATCTATATTAAGAGAATAATGATAGTGAAGGAGGAATTAAAAAAGGTAAATATAGAAATAGTAATTTGGGTTCATGTTAATAGTTAAAAATATAAGACAACGAAATATATACTATAAATATATAGTAATATATATATATATACTAGTTTTGCAACATGTGCAATGTTGAATCGAAAAGTACAGGATTTCTTAAAAACATTATAATTTTTAAAACAAAGATTAATTGAGTAAATAAATATACTTGATATCTACTAAAACAATAAATTCAATTGTCATATGGTGTTTGAATGAGAAACACTAAGACAAAAATTTAAGATGAATTTAAAAATTGATATGATTATCGATGGATCATGTTTATTAAACGGAAAAATCTCAATTATGCATTAAAATTTGTGAAAAATAAATTTGAATATGATATTTGCATTGTTACTTTATTGTTTATTACTTATAATGCTTGATATTATGTCTTTGGTTGTCTTCATGATAAAATTCTAAGGGATAAAAAATTATAATAATTTATTTTATTTTTCACCATTTATTTCGTAGGAAAATTGTCAAAAAAAAGAGAGGGAAGATTACCATATCTATATTGGAAACAATAATCTTATAACTTGCCAATAAAAGGTAAAGTTGTTGCCAATAATTTGTTGAAATAACAGTTGAATTTCCTCCACAATCTCAATTAATTCCCATGAACATCTGCATTCCCTCAGAATCATGGCCCTTATAACATTTATGTACATATCATATAATATTTAATCTCCTTAATTTTTATGCATGCTTACTTTTTTTTATATTGAACATCTTAGTAAATTTCGACCTCACCATTATATGTATATAGCGAATGAAACATTTGAAAAGTCAACTTCACTTATGGTTCAGTTGCCCAACAATAGGTTAATAACCTCAATGCATGAAAAGAAATTCTTGCAAGCTTTCAATTGCCTTGATAAATTGATTTCATATTTGTCATGTGGTACATTAATCATATACTTCAATAATGAGTTTCCATATACTTAATTGGATTTTCTATATGATATATATCTTTTCTTCATATCTTCTATCATCACTGAACAAAAATATACTCGTCTTTAATTTTTTTATTAGCAAAAAATTTATTGATAGACATTAGCATTTGACATTTAGAATCTTCAAGTATTTCCTCACTCCGTTTGACAATATCCATCAATTTGACATTTCATTTAAAAGTCATATTTTTTGGGTCCCACTAATAACCAACGAAAGGCAAATAATTTTTTTGGATCATATTTCAATGGGAACTTAATGAGTTGATCTACCAACACATCTTGCTCTTGCTATTATATCAGGAGATATATATTACATGACGTAAAGCCAGTGGAAGAATAATTCTTTTTTTAGGAAAATTCAAAATATAAAGAAGTAAACACACAAATAAATCAAGATAATTTCAAATCTACTATATATTCATAAAACTAACTTTATTCTTAAACATGTAGTATATTTTTTTTACCAAAGGAGATTCGAATTAATCCTTTCACCGATGTGGCTCCTCCTCTGCTTAGAGTAGATGACTTTCTGCAGAATTATTAAGATAATCGATAGAGAAGAAAAGTAAATTTGGAAATGAGGTTTCCTGTTACAAAGAGAAATGAATAGCGTAAAAAAGACACCATTTATTTGGGCCGAAGAATACGAAGTTGGAAAGACGCTAAAGAATGAAAAATAGCGTGCTAATGTGCTATTGAATTTGCGAATCATTGTGACTTTAAAATATAATATAATTCAAATGAAGCAAGTTAAACTGACATAACAATTAATATTATTTTCTTTAAATTCAAGAAGTGAAAAAGAAAGGGAAAAAATATGAAACAAAGAAAGTGAGTTTGTAATATAAGTAAACATGAGAATCAAATTGAAGTTCGGAAAAAACGTAAAATAAGATCCAGCACCACTTAGTACAAATCATGAAGGGAGTCAATGAATCAAAAGTTGAAATTGAAGTGTTTTTATAGAAATAGAAAAGTCATAAATAAAAAGGAAAGAAAATAATATTTTATTATATTTGGGACAAAATCTTTTATCATATAATTAGGATTCATGGTGAAATTAGAAGAACTTTTATTTATTTTCAAACAATTAATACCTTTTTTCCTTACTTCTTTTTTAATTATTATTTGGAAAAACACGGTTTCCCCTTTAAATTTGAAACTTTTAAATTTTTTAATCAAAGCTTGTGTTATCTTAAACAAAAAAAAAAAGATGAAATTATTTTTAGCCAAACCGTATTCCCTTAAACAAAAAGGAAAACTTTTCTGAAAGTTTTTTCCCTTTAATTTTTTTCCCTTTTTTGACTAATTTCCTTTTAGACCAAGTCTATTTTAGTTGGAAAAGAATTTTTTGTGTAGGGATTTTTCTTTATTTAATTTTTATTATATTTAATATTATTAAAATAATAATTCTACAAAAATTGGTGAAAAGATGATTTTGTCTTAAGAGAAGTCTTTTAACGAAGGACAAAAAGTTCAATCAACATTTGTAAGGGTCTTCACGCTTTTAATATAGTGTATCTGTGTGTGTATGTATATACATATATATATAATTACCTAAAAATTATTCCATTTCTCTATTATTACAATGACTTTTATATTAAATAACGTAAAAGAAATATATATTATATTTTATACCTAAAGAGGAAGCATGCATTCACACACACAAATAGAGACATATATACTCCCTCCGTCACTTTTACTTGTCATTATTTCACTTATCAAGGTTAAATTATATGAACTTTGACCAACATTTTAAGATGTATAATTTTTCATCGTATTAATATGAGAAGGATTGCAACTTATAACATTTATTGTATAATTTTCAACCATCTAAATTTTATATTTCAAATATTAAATTTAGTTACTTCAATTTAATTTGAAGTTTAGTCAAATTGACCTTGAAAAGCAAAACAGTAACAAGTAAAAGTGAACCGAGAGAGTATATATAAAACTTGTATTTGAGAAAGAAAGTCACCCTTTCTACTTAAGAAAAAGGTAAACAAATATTACCTCCAACATTGAATTAGTGAACATCCACATATAGTCAAAGTCATTAATTTCTTGAAACACATATATATATATGTAGCAGGTATGAACCTCTTTGAGGTCTCAAAGAAGACATCACAAAAAGAATTATTTAAAAAGATTAAAAAAAAATGATTAATTTCTCTTTTTGTTCATTCATCTTTCTTCTAAACCTCGTTTTAATTAGTTGTAGGAGGCCATTTACCACCACACAAACGGTTTACATCGTCTATGCCCTTACGAGTAATCCTAAACCTCTGACTGTTCATTGTCAATCTAGAAATGATGATCTCGGATATAAAAAACTTCATCAAGGAAATGAGTACCATTTTCGCTTTAGAGAATTTTTTTTTGTAGGCACACTTTTCTTTTGTCATTTTTGGTGGAACGGCAAAAATATAATATTTGATGTTTTCAATGATGGCATAGCTACATTTTGTGGATTAGTAGACCCTTCATCAGAACTTGATTATGAATGCTTTTGGAAGGTGCAAGAAGATGACTTTTACTTTGCTCCTCACAGAAATTCCCCACCTGGATATGAGAAGAAACATGATTGGCCAAGAGCATTTTCTTCATTTACATAAACCAATGAAAAATATTGTAAAAACATAAATAGTGATCATTACAAAAATGTACACTTTTGAAAGTTGAATAGTAAATCAACGCTTTTAATTCACTAACAAGTCACCAGCTTTTAATTATCTTTGATTTTTAGTTAACTACCAAATGGTAGTTTCTTTTATAATGATGTTGCCACATTTGTTATACTGTAATGACCCTCCATGCGTCTATTTTGTCGGTTAAAGTATTCCTTTAGCGACCCGGTAGCTTGGTCACCTGGTCGTTCGTTTGGAAGTTGTGTAGTTTTTCGTGTTAGAAGGCTTGTTAAAGTTTGAAAGGTGATTTTTGAAGTAAAACATGGATAAACGACGTTGGAACAAAATTTTGACAGTTTCATTAGCTCCAAAATGATAAATTAGGCTAGAAGCATGGTCACTCAAGTATCGAGGCCTTCTGTGTGAGTTTGTACCGAGTTTTGCAATTTAGCCTTTATAACATGTCAATAGTTGACTTTGGTCAACATTCCTGGGAAACACGCCGAATGAAAATTCTGACAGCGCAATCAGCTCTGAAACGTTGAATTTGCTCTAAAACAACCTTTTGTTCTGAGCTCCTCAATGGAAATTGACTAAATATGACCTTGATAAATGGGATCCATATTTTATCGTAACGACCTCATACAAAAATTTTGATTGCGCCATTGGATGTGGAACGTCAAATTTGATAGGGTTACATAGTTCTTTTGCATGCACGGGTCCGAAACAAGATCCGGACACCTTGTCAAAAATTTAACTTAGCTAAAATCTGGTGCAATTACAACCGTGCTCCGTGATCGCGAAGGTCAGTTGCACCACTGCTTCGCTTTTGCAAGTTAGCAGGTCACATTCATGTAGGCCAGGCAGTCAACACTCCGCGATTGTGGAGGACTTCCCGCATTCGTGGAAGTCAAATGACCCTATACTCCGTGATTGCGGGGTATTATTAATTCGTAGCGACCGCGGAGAACAAGATTGGGGCCATATATATCTGGTTAATTCCATATTTCGGACATCAAAGAGGGAAAAGTTTGAGGTGTTATAAATTTCGTTTTGAAGCCAAATCATGTGATTCAAAAGGCCAACCTACATGAAAGTTCGAGGAGAACGTCGTGGGAGTATCAGAAACTGCATTTGGCGTGTTGTTTGAGGTAAATTTATTTGTTTTTGTTGCTGTAGTTGGAATAATTTATCGAAAACTTTGAATAGTGATTTTTTCATCATTTTGAATGGAATTTCAGTAAAATTTGGATCAGTTTTGTGTAACTTTTTGAGATACACGTTGTGGTGTTGTCGGAATCTTTCAGTTAAGTTGCGTTCGCGGTAAAATTTCTATAGACCCTGCTGCTCTATTCTCTGACATTTCAAAAAGAAATGTCATGCTGTGTTTGTGATGTTTAATATTGTTTTGAGTACTGGATTGAGCCTTAATTTGAGGTACAAACTCAGGTGGTTGTATGTATCATTGTACGGGATTTTTTCAAGACTCCGAATATGGGTCCTATTTTCTAGCTTCTTAACCCCAAATTGGTCGATGTCTGTTTCTTGTGATTTTGATAGCGAAATGACCGTATTGATGTTGTGATTCTACTTTTGATGGCCTGACAACGTTTTGAGGCCACTCGGGAAGGATAAAGCGCCTGTGGAGTGATTAGAGCATGCGTGATCGGTATTCAGGTAGGCTATAGTCTCTCTTCTTTTAGACTGAGTTAGAATATGTAAATCATGTCTGGATAACATGATATTGGGTAGGGAGTTAGTCTGAGACTACACATGATGGGTTTGTTGTACTATTTGATATATGGGGCCGTCAAAGTAACTACTTAATATGTTGAGATTACTTATGATTGATATACTAATTTCTACTATATTTCTGATTATCTGATGATTGTTGGACATTAGTCTAGGCTTAGGCTAGTGATGCCCTAGACCTGCGTTGTTCAAGATTGATAGATTACTGTATATTCTTCCAGTGTGACTTGAGAGATGTAGATCCTTGTAGACTGGACTAGTAGACTTAAGTCTGTGGAGCGGAGCCTTAGATAAACAGTTAAGAGATGGGAACCTAATTATTCATATGATTAGATGGTTATCTTGGAACATTCCCGCGACATATTGGATTCTGCTCGAATATAGAGGTGACCCATGATGTCACATTGAAGCTCAGAGTAAGGTCTTTACAGTTAAAGACCTAAGCATATTCCCCATGATTGGTCATGTATCCTCCCACTAGGAAGTGTACAACAAGGATTAACTATATTTTGTATACCCCTAGTAGAGGCTATATCGTTAAAGGTGATACTGCTGGAGAGTATATTGGACTAGTCTGAGGCCTAAGGGCCAGGTAAGACCATTTGGCCATGGTTGACCCTAATCTGGGTTGAAGGCCAGATCATTGCCTGAGTTGAAGGCCAGTTCATAGCCTTAGGTAGAGGCTAGGTTAGGGTATACAGTCTAGATCGTCTACGACCCTGTCAGATGATTCGATCGATGTTGTGATTACATGCATACCATTGGGTTATGAGTATATTTGAGATTAACACCATTAGACCTTATTCTAACATGCACCTCTCCACCCCATTCTTGTGCATGGGTGTATCTTTTGGGCTTATGGGGCTCAGTTGACATACAAACATAGACACAGTAAGACCTTGCACCTGCGTACATCACTACACTGTTGCCCAATTCTGGTTACCTCTGTACTTGTCGGTATACTTATCTAGTTTATGTGATTAGACACTTGTGGAGTTATATTCTAGCTTATTCCTGCTTTCTTTACTATTCTTACTCAGTCGGCCTACGATGCCTACTGAATACCTTATGTTTGGTACTTACCCTACACTCTGCATCTATTTCGTGATGCAGGATCGAGCACGAGCTAACAAAATTGATTCCCCTGGTTATTGTTGTTATTTTCGAAGATTTGTGGTGAGCATTGCGCGTTCTTGGATCCTTCTTGTCTCTATTTACTCCAATGGTTTGTTTTTTTGACTACTAGAGACTAGCCTTGTATATTATTTTGGTCTTGTATATATATATGTATATCTTATGGCTCAATTGTGATGTATCATGTCTATAGTAGCTCTGTACATGCGACTTCCAAGTTCTGAAAGGATGTTTTGTAGTTGTTTATATATATAGTATCAGTCTGTTTTCAGTTTGCTCAATTATTACTTGTCTTATGTTTGGATTACTTCCTGTCCTTGCTCCCATTACTAGCGGTTTTAGGGTATAGACTGACTTGCCTATCTGGGGGATTAAGACAAGTAATATCATGACCTGTAAAGTCGAATCGTGACATATAAGTGATGTCATGGGGGAATTTCTTGTGCTAACACAATAATTTCTAGTGTTGTATATATAGCAAAAATACAATATTTGACGTCTACAATAACAAGATATATAGCTATATTTTGTGGACTAGTAGATTCTCCCTCAAAACTCAATTATAAGTGCTATTGGAAGGTGTAATATGATGGCTTCTACTTTGCTCCCCACAAATATCCTCCAACTGTCTATGAGAAGAAGCCAATAGAATTAGCTTTTACATAAACTGTTTTGAGTCCTTTTTTTAGGGGGTTTGAAGGACAAATATTATAAAAACTTAAATAGTCACTGCAAAGAAATACAAGTGTTTCTAATGATATTACTAGCCATGATGAGTTTTCAAAAAATTAATTCCTACTTTATTTGATAAAAATAGTATTTTTTAGATTTCAATTTATGTAGAATTATTTGATTAGCTATGAAATTTAAAGAATAGAGGATTTTGTTATATTTATCAAATTTTCTTTATTAAATTCACTTTAATGCTTTATTATTTGGTTGATTTATCTTCACAATAAAGCATTAAAATGGGACCCAATAAAGGTGAAATAGGGATGATGTCACTAAATAGTTAAATAAGGAAATGTGATATTCTTTTGTGGGTAGGATTAAAAGAAAAAAGTGTCATATAAATTGGAATATGAGAGATATTTGCTATTTTCCCCATCTACTTTAACAGGTCTATTGTATATATATTAAAATAGATCTCTATTTTACTTTGTGTTTCTCGAATAAGGATGATTTGGACTTGATCTCCAAGAAAGAATTTGTGTGGATCTTCTTGAAATATTTGATTATCAAGAAGAGTGGTATATTTTGATCTCTTTATGAATATCCCAAGAGTTTATGGGATTTCTGAGAAGCCTTTTAAGGAAATATAATACCCTTTAAATAAGTTAAGATTTAGGATAAAGTAATCTCCAAGAGTTCAGGAAGAACCTTCAAAATACAGGGGAGGAGTCCTATCCGCGTGGAAACGAATCGGTTCAGAGGAAAGGAAGAGTCAAGAAAACAAGAAATGAAGGGAGAGATGACTTACCGAAAACCAGAACCAGAGAAGTAGATAAGCAAAGCATAATTGAGAAGAGTACACCAGGAGTCAGGCGGAAAATGATCCAGAGAGGAAGCAACAAAAATCGCAAGTTGGTGCAACAACACTCCGAAATATTAGGGTTTGAGATGCGACGAAAAGAAGGGTGTCTTTTTCTAGGAGCTTCTATAAGACATATAGAAACTTTTTGGTGACGGATCTTTCTTCTCAATTTATTAGGAAAACAAATATAATTATGAAATAACAAAAAAAAATAATCAAAATTAAGTGAAACATAATCCAATGAAAAGCTGCCCAAATGGAAAAATATAGAAAATTTTAGCATTGTTGGGGAGAGCAAGTCATATTGAGCTCAATATATAGTCAGTTTAAGGGGAAAATAGTCAAAATTATTCCTCAACTATATGAAATTATATATTTTTGTCATTTGTTAATAGATTGGGTAATTCACATCCCTGTCATTATAAAAAGGAACATGATTGTAATTATACTAATTTTTTGAATTATTTAATTACACGGATAAGTCAAATTACTTTGTAGAGAGTCTCCACCCCCACCCCCACCTCTTTTTTTAATTTTAAAAAAACTTAGTAAAAATTGGATCAGATTGCATCTTGACCTGCTCTATAACCATTTAATTCATTTTGTCCCAACCTGTTTTGGCCCAAGCAAATTTGAGTTAGATTTAGTCTTGACCTGTTTATTATCTTGACTCATTATGATATATTCAAATTTGACTCGACCCGCTAATTGCACCCCTAATTCTCATGTTAAATAAGATAAAAAGTTATCATTTTTTATACCTAAATAAGAGGGAAACCAACATTTACATTTATACACGTGAATATAAATAGATAAACTTGCACTTGAGAAAGAAGATCATCTATATTCTATATCTATATCTATATTACCTTAAAAGCACCAACTCAACAATTTCTAATGTCAAATTACTATTTTACCCTCATATACTTAAATTAATGTGAAATTACTATTTTACCCTCATAGACTCACATTACCACACAACCCCTTTTTAAACGTTAGCCTGCCGTAACACCTCTTCTGGGCAACCGACGTACCTATTAATCCTTCCAATCCAACGTCAATTTCTTCCAAACGTTGTAACTCCTGAAACTATACACCGAAGAGCCACAAATCAACCCTATATAGCACTCCTGCCGGTCTTCTTCCCCATAAAAAAAACCATCTACACTCTGCAATACAGGTATTTATAATTGCTGCAACTCCATTACTTTTCCGCAAGTTACGCCCCTAACCCCTGCACTTTCTTACACCATCTTCACTTTTCATCCTTTCTAACGCAGAATTAAACTTCATTATCGCTATGGACAGTCTACTGCGACTTTCAGCAAACAGTAAGTGCTCAAGTGCTTATCTTACTGATGTCGTCGGCTTTGTATTATGCAAGGCTTTGGACTACCATTTCGCAATAATACGACTTTATCATGGAACTATTGACATTATCGTGTTGCTTTTAAGGCTAACTGTGCATCTTTTTACACCTTTCCAGATTATGTAACTAATGTGAATGGGCTGATCAGGTTTTAACATTTTTTTACGCCTTTTTATTTCTTTGTAGACTCTTACACGGTTTGTATTATAGTTATTCTTAGGCTGCCATTTCGCAATAATACGGCTTTATCATGGAACTATTTACATTATCGTGTTCCTTTTAAGGCTAACTGTACATCTTTGTCCACCTTTCCAGATTTTCTAACTAATGTGAATGGCCTGATCAGGCTTTAACATTTTTTTACTCTTTTTTATTTTTTTTCTAGACTCTTACACACTTTGTATTATAGTTAGTCTATATAGTTAGTCTATACAATTTCATTTTTTAATTCATATAGTTTATTAAACATCATCAGGTAATATATATAGTTACAGTATGCCCATTGCTTGTCGAGTCTCTGCGTATGCCTTTTTCCATTTGTTTAATTGTGTTTCCTAATACACGATTTATTTGTGGCTCTCTCTGTAACATTATTACCCATCTTCTCTTGTGTCTTGAACAAAACAATAATACTTTAGAATGTGTCACTCAAAAAATAACAAACGGACCATAACCAAAAAATTAAGTAATATGGCAGCAATATGGGATAACTATATTTGCCATTACACCTACATAATTTC
>JBCEWC010021563.1:0-10408 GCA_038996855.1 Solanum aculeatissimum | reverse complement strand
ATCATATCAACTTGTCAATAACATTAATTGATACCAAAATTCTTTTTTTACCCATGTTGTAATTATTTATTGGTATAGTGGTATAATTTTACAAAACTTGGTAGGCTAATGTAATTCTTACCATTTTTTTGTCTATTTATGAAAATCACCCTTAGAAAAATGAACTCTCACATAAATAGTATAAAAATTATTTTTGTATATTGACTTTAACATGAAACACATTGCAAATGCAAGTACATAAGAACTTCCACTGTGATGGTGAAATTATTTTCATAGGCAAAACTATTTTCTAGTTTGTGTAATTGTGAAAATTTTAAAGATCATTTATGCTCCACTCATATTCTGTACTGGCTATTTTTATATTATAATTACATTTTAATTGTTTACTTTTGTAATTATGGATGATATGCTTTTGCTTCATTCAAAAGGGGGAAATTATTTGTATAACATGTGAATATCATTTTCGTTGTTTTCTTGTGATGATTGGCATGCTAGCACTCCATTCTCTTTTATGTCCAACCAAACCAAACAGGGGAAATTGACTTGAAAGAAAAATAAAAGAAGTATATGTCTTGCAAAAAATATGAAAAGCCATATAAATTTCACTTTTCACAAAGAAATCAATTCTAACTTAAAACATCAAAATGTCCAATTGAGCCACCAATCTTTGGTGTTAAATATCAAGCACAACCTATAAATAAATAAAGAATTAACATTTACTTAGTAGATGAAAGACAAGGAACCTAACCTGGCTCTTTAAAGAATATTGCACAGGTGTGAAGATACAATTGACATAATGGCTCCTCTGAAGAATCAAACATTTGACTTCATAAATATGAATTGAAAGCATCAAGACTTCCAACTGGGTCATATATTGATGTATGTATGTCAATAGATCAAATCAAGGAGTTGCCAAGATACCAGAAGAACCATACAAAGAACATGTATTTGCCAACACAAAAAGATGAAAGAAAAGGATGCAATCACAATGATTGAAGAAAGGAACTGTTAGTTTTGATCGATGAAATTCCCGAGTTTTAGTGAACTTAAAAGAAGAATTCAACTGTCAAACTAATCCATGCTTCAATATCACCATCTTTTGTGTACAATGGAAAAATTACTTCAGCACTGCTCACCCAGAATGGCTTTCCCCAGCCAAAGTTTACTTCATACCTGCACCAACTAATGCTGAGATGAATGTCCATCTCCTCTTTTTTACCAAATATGTTTACAAATTCTCTAATTTCTGTCAACAATCATACATGTAATAGCATCAATGCTTGCATGTATGTATTTCTGAAAATGAAAGGAGCAATTGAAGTTTCTGGATTTCCTTTTTCTTTTCGTTGATTTCTGAACCAATTGATGCCATTAAGATTCCCTCTTATCTCCATCATTACATGAAGAAGCTGGAATCCTGCATCTACAAGGACCAGTGACTCCAAATCCCATAAATAATATGGTCAATGGGGATTTTGCTAATGGGCACTCCCAAAGCACATAACTTTCAAGAAACTTTTGATAGAATCCATCAGCAGTTTATCAACTTTTCTTTTGGTGTTGACACAAATGTATGAACCTAGTTGCTATTGTACATCAACTAGGTATTTTTGTAAGTAGACATAAACTTCAACTCCTAAATCTGTCTCACTGCTTACTTTCCATTTGGTGAACACTGACAGTTCCTTCCCAGAGACATTTTACATTTCCAGAAAGCTGAGGATATGATACAGTAGGAATACACCCAGAAATCCACCTCTAACTCTTAATACGAAATAATCATCACAAACGATCAAATACAAAACTATTTTTCTCCTTTACTAGTATAACATGTTGTACGGTATGTTACTTGACTAAATCCATACTAAAATCCCAGAGCCTCTTAGCTAAATCCGTATCTCTAGCAACCGCTGTCGTTGTCGCCAAATTGTTGTCCAAAAAATATTCACCACTTACCCCCTTCAATTGTGGATGCAATGCAACATAGCAAGTGGTTGATGCTCCCTATATAGAGAAGATGGAAAAGGAAAAATAAATCTTTAAACTTGGTCTGGAAGATATCAAAAATTCTATAAATTTGCATAAGAATTTGTGCGTACTGCAAATTTAATAGTAATGCTTCAATGTGGAACATACCTGTTGAACGTTTTTAAAAATAAACCTTCCAAACTTCTTTGCAAGACCTGTATTGTATAGAAAAGGGAGTATAAGTTCAATAAAATATTCAACTATGGCTTTTTTTAAATGAAGAAAATATTCAACTATGACTAGGAGCCTAGAACTGTCTGATATATCAAATGTCATAGAGACGTGTATCTCACAAGGCTATAAAACATCAGCAAGGGGACAACCAGGTGGCTCAATAACAATTAAGCATTAGATCAGAGTGATGGCTCAATTATGATCCCCAAAAGTTTGTAGTATTCAAATTCTAAGCAAATAAAGAATTCCCCTCCATCTCAACTCCACCTCGAGATAAAAAAGAAAAGGAGGGGAAAATCTGGGGATCGTAATTTGTCAAATGTGGGGAAAAGAAAGATCATAACGCATCAGAAGTCTACAAATTAAAACACGTCTGCCATTTGCTCAATATGCCATTAATTTGTACAACTATTAGTGGGAGCATTAAAGGCTTTCTTTCATAATTAACTCGCTAGACATGGCATTCAGATTAATTAGACACCATAGAGAAAGGAAGAAAAGAGAATCTTATTATTACCATCAAAAAAGCCCAGATGACGAAACATATTCGTTGTGATTACACCAGGATGAAGTGAATTTGCTGTTATTTCCACTCCTTCTTCCTATTCAAAATAATGAGCAATCAAAATTCTTAGAGTTCAATTGAATGGTATCAACACCTTAGCCAAAGCTATGACTGGCCTAGCTACAGAAATCAGAGACTGTAAATTAAACCAATGATTTCTCAATGTGCAAAATGAAATACCCAAATATAAACTCCAAGAAATAGGTGTATTTGTTGCGAGGAATGGAGACATGTCATGACTACATAAGAACCTCGCCAAAACAAAATAATTTAGAACAAAAAAAAGCATGTAATGATTTATTTTCTGAAAAGCACCTTTAAGCGTCTTGTGAGCTCATAAGCATGCAGTATGTTGGCCAGCTTTGATTGTCCGTATGCCCAAAAACTACAGTAGCTGCAAAAAAAAAAAAAACAACCATAGACAATAAAAAAAATAAGTTTATCATGTAAATCTGATCATGATTATGCAGCTTGAAGTGAAAAGAACAGCATCGACTCATCAATTTTGAGCACGAAAAGATTGTCATCTTGATTAATTCAAAAGTAGTAACGAGCAGCTTTCGAGCTTGAAGGAAACCAAATAAGATAATTGATCAATCAAATGACATGATTGGAGCGAACACCTCTCCCATAATTACAATCAAGATAACTTTTGGAAATTCCACATAAAAGATTTAATTAAATTACCTTTTGGGATCATTAATCTTGTCAAAGCGAATTCCCTCACGATATGTGAATATACAATAACCCAGTGAAGAAATATTGACAATCCTTCCCTCTCGCTTTGTTTTACGTGTTGTCTCCTTCATCTTGTCCAACAACAAATTTGTCAAAAGAAAATGACCTGCAAACACAGGGAATTAGAAAAGAGAACAATTTCGGGTAAGATAAATTAATAGGAACCATAAACTGAATGTCCCTCTTGAAAGTTTATAAATTTTGAAGCATCAGCAGATACTTATCATCTCCTACGACGTACTACCAACTATAGCACAGACAAAGCAGATATGAAGTTATGAAATGCCTCTTGCCAGTGTGATCTTAGAATCTCCATTCATTCAATGTTACATGTACAAATTATGAAACTAATTCAGTCCAATAAGATCTACTATTATATATGTGCATTTAATGCTTTTCCTCATCCTACGATCAATATATGTCATGGGCTGCTTTTCAGCCGTGTCCGATGACCCCATAGTCATTTCCCATGGTATCTTGGCAGACCTCCCAATGCTTAGTGCTATGAACAACCACTTGATCTTGGCAGAACCAATGACAAGTGTTTTGTGCCTATGTCACCCCATTCATAGCCCATGCCCGTACCAAGCAATGCCAACAATGCCCTCAGCACCCACTTGCAGCCAGCCCCAACAAGCAGATACCCCACAGACAGTGTCTGTGCAGTCACACCCTGCACAGAGCACACATACAACAGAAGCTAAAGACAAGGATGCTGCCACTCCAAGTTCCATCCACTGGACCAACTTCAAGAGTAAGTTTAGGTCCTTTTCCACATAAATATAGAGTAGCTTTACTTCTTGTATTTGCCATTATATTTCTAGTTTATTTATGTCATGTCCTGCAACTTAGGCTTTACTTTTTTAAAGCACATATAAGGGGATAGTTTAATAGTCGAATTTGCAGCAAGCAAGCAATTCAATTCTCTGTATTGGTGTTTTGTCCCCCTTGACGACACATTGACTTTCTTGTTATCATTGATCTCTTTATACAAGTAGCTTTCATTCAATTATCTCTTTGCATAATGTATACTGTGATATGTGATCTTGATCTCATATAGTACAAACAGTCTAGTCTATTTTACGAAGGGGGAAGAGTCAGTTGGAAGAAAATAATCATATGAAAATCGATTACTTTACCTCGTGTTTCCCTTCCAGGACATCCAGGAAGGCGCCGCATGACAAATATCTTGAACAGAAACATACACCTAACAAACAACCATACCTAGATGATTTGTGGCAAATTGTAGCTCTATGTTATCTTTGGATAGCATAAAAGGAATTCCCACCACTCCTGCATTATTACTAACAGAAGACAAGTAACATTAATAGATATATGAAGATTCTTCCAAAACTATATAAGGAGCAAAAGTGCAATGTCGTCTTTCAGTACTATGTGATTACCACTCATATTTGTCACTTACATTAGCATGTTCAATGTGTGACCTGTAGATATAAAGTCAGCTGCAAATTTCCTTACAGATGCCAATGAGCTAAGATCTAACTCCAATATATCGACTTTAGCAGCTGGGATTTCCTTTACTATTGCTTCTTTAACATTTTCTCCAGCAGTCATATTCCTGACAGCCATGATAACATGAACTCCACGCAGAGCAAGAACACGGCTAGTTTCAGCACCAATACCACTTGATGCTCCTACAAATAGATCAATCATTTTAAGCAAAACAAATGCTGCTAATTTCTTGCCACCAAAAAGAAAACACTCTATATTCTGTGCTTGACCTTGCATTAACAGATTGTGAGATGCAATCTCAACTATATATAAGCAGCCAAGTTTTTCATAAATACAATTATTTACGTTAGTATCATCTATTTCAACGTTCATCATACATCAGCAGTGGGGTTCTTTTAGCAGGCTTTAATACATAATCGCAATTGGACTAAGAATCATACCGTTGAATGTTGTTACTTTATTTTTGACCAAGTAGCCGCCCAAGTAAAAAAGGGACCTTTGAAGATCTCAATAATTAATGAGGAATTCAGTCTAATAAGAAAATAACATCATATTAGGAGTACTTTGCTTTGCTTTTATCATGCTTCTTTATTCGTTAGGTTTGTCGTCTAACTGTTACCTCTAATGTTTGTCCTATGTATTATTAGTCTGCTGTCAACTGTCGTGCAGAATCACACACTTAAATTGAGAAAATGGAGAAAGCTAAAGTAAGACGCAAATCTTGAGTGTGAGGTAGATCAAACTGAAGAACAAAAGCTTGTGAATTGAAGATCATTTCAGTTCTACAGTTTGTCTATTCTTTGTAGCAGATGACTTGAGCTGTAACGTTATTCACTTCAGTAACATTATTATGACATATTTCTTTTAACAAAACCCTTGTACTTTTGGACTAGAGCTAGCCTAAAAGGTACTGCTACAATCGAGTGAACGTAGGCAGTCAAGTTGTTAGAGGTAGTCTCTTAGGTTATTGAGTTGTAATCTACAATTGCTCATTCTTTTATACTTCGTTTGGATGGTCGTTACATATTGTTTCATAATGTATCATATCGTATTATATTGTCTTGTGTTGTACAGTATTGTTTTAAGGAATACAATATTTGAACAGATTGAATCGTTTTCCATCATTATATAGTGTCACAATAAAGATTGTTACCAGTTTTAAAAAAAAAACAAGAAAGGTAGTGCACGGGGCAGAGCTACTATAAAAAATTAGGGTAAAAGATAAAATTGGATTATTAAATAATTAGTAAAAACAAAATGAGGAAAAAAATAAGATAATAACACGATCACACCAATTCGGTCATTACCCAAAATGGAGCTTTCCATCATCACCTAATGATGAATTTAAAGATACAATATAATAAAACTTTTAAATCAAAACAAACGTTGTATTTAAAGTATACAATAGATGTTGTGACATATTTCTAGTGTAATACGCCCATGGATACATATTTTTGGTAGCGGGTTGGGCTAGCTTGCATGCACTAGAACTATTTCCACAGGATACCATAGGTAACTTTGTCCACCAAGTTAGACAAATGTGAAAAAATCACCTCATATTAGAGCTCATGGTTCTCAGGCGCCTTCATTGACAACTAGATATATATGGACAGAGGATATATTGGACCAAAATTAACTAGCAACCTCGATGTGATAGCTAACAATATCGCTACTGCAGCATTACTAGAGGTGCTAATAGTACTATTTCAGTTCCTGCTGTAAATCTAATGAAAATTATTTGTGGTTACCCAAAAAAAGAGAATAGATTAACCTATACTACTTTTGACATATTTTTAAAGCAAAGAGGTAAATGTAGACCTAGAAGAAATAGTCACAAAAACAGAGATTAATCGCAGCATGCCAAAATTTTGTTTTATCGAAATGAAAATGATGAAATAGGGTAAGTACCTGTAACAATGGCAGTGAGACCGGAGCCGTCGATTCCATGGGTGACTTGTTCAGCGGTGGAGTAATAGGAGAACCCAGATGCCCCTTTTGATCTATTGAAAACCCACATTATACAGTAAGCACTAGTTTGTTTACTTCTCTCCAGTCGGCCCACCGAGTTTAAACACGATTCTATTTTGATTTTGATGTAAAATTTGGTATTTTACAACTCTAATTCAGTATCATTATTTATACCGTCTTAATTATAATTTCTTATTTCTAAGTTACATCTGTTGTTTTGTATAATTTAATTTCATTTATTATGCCTACGTTTATACACTTGTACACATCGACATTGTTTGTTTACCTAGTGCATTTGGACTGACGGTCTATGTTATGATATCAATAATTTCATTAACTCTAAAATTCCTTAGTAGTAGGTGATTAACTATTTGATTTGCTTAAATAATTAAGTCTACAAGTGATTGGTTTTTGTCCCAGATTCTTGAGATGGTGACAATAAACAAGTAGCAAGTGGTTTTGGGTCTATGTCACTTTTGTAACAAGAAAAAAAAAAGACAAGCTAAAGATTTGATATTCGTAGTTAAGACAATTTATACAATATCACAAATTACAACCAGATACGAAGTTACTTTTCTATAACCAAACCAAAAAAAACACTTTTCTATATTTACCTTGTACAACATCTTACTTAACTAGATCCATACTAAAATCCCAGAGCCTCTTAGCTAAATCCATATCTTTAGCCAGAGCTGTCGTCTTCGCTACATTGTTGTTCGAAAAATATTCACCACTTACCCCCTTCACTTGTGGATTCAATGCAAGATAACAGGTGGTTGACGCTCCCTGGAGAAGAGGAAAAAGGAATGTTAAAGTACTCACCATTTTCCATGGCTATCATGTTTGTGTTTCCATTTCAGTGCAAGCCTTTTTCATGGTCATGTGTGTTGACAAGTTATTCTGTAGTGGCAAATCATTCTCAGGTTTGTTTATCGACTTATCCTCTGGGGAATTGCTGGGAATATAGCAGGGAATTTTATCTGAATACTAAGGAAATACAAATTATGTTCCAAGAATATTGATGTTTCTCTAACTGATTCACGAGAAGATCATAATAATAATCCTAAGATAAACCTTATGATAGCAAGAACTGGTACTGTGTATGCCGATTATTATTGAGCCAAACTTCTTGCTCTGGAAGATGTCAAAGTTCTCTCCTCATTATTGCAAAAGAACCTGTGCATACTGCAAAAATTTAAATGCTTCAATGCAGAACATACCTGTTGAACATTTTTAAACAGAAGTTTCCCAATACTGCCTACGAAACCTGTAATGAGCAGAAAGGAATATTTCATGTCCGTTTCTCTTCAGGCAGCATGTGAAACAAACATTACACATATATATTCTATGACGACTTGTGGGCTTAGAACTCTATATAAGAGAAAATGATAGGCCTCTTTATGTTTTGGGGAGGTCCAAAATAATGGTCCCTTAAATGTAGTCCTGAGCAGTTTATGTAGTTTAAGTCTATCAAAAGCAAGCACTTTTTGTGTACATCAAATATTTAACAAACTCTGGTCGCTAAATTTAAATGTTAAAAAATAAAAAAGGATTACCATGAACTCACATTTGGAAGTGCCACTTTTGCAGTTTCTGTTATTTTTGATCTATTTATGAAGTTTGGTGCTGATTTTCGAGGTGCAGTTTCTGCTGCTTCTTTTTTCTATTTCTGGTGTGTGCTCTAGTTTTTGGTGATGTTGTTTCTGGGATTTGACAAGACTTGGTGTTCCTGGTTAAACTTTTCTTTTCACAGTTCCCATTAAATCTCGCAGTCAGAGTTTGTTAAATATTTGACGGATAGATCAAAACTGCTTATCAGTATATTTAAGCAACCACTTTTAACCTGCCCCATTCTCCTTTATATAAAGACTGTCTCAACTTAAACGCCATGGAGATGTGTATGTCACAAAGCTATGCAAAGTCAGTGGGGACAGCCTGATGTCTCAATAATGGACCATTAGACTTGGTGCGAGGGTTTACTTCCAACCCCCTCACCTCCTCCAAATTAGTGGTCAAATTCTTAACAATCTCCAACCCACCTTAACGAAAAAATGAAAACAAAGAGAAACCGAAAAAAAAAGAAAAAAAAAAGGAGAAGAAAGAAAGAATGAAAGGCATGACACACCACAAATCTACAAATGGAAATGCCTTTTGCTCATTATGCCATGAATTAGTATTAGTAAGAGCGCTAGAGACTTTTCCAGACATAAAGTGGCAAACTTACTGTACATACCATTCAAATTAATCAGACACCAACTACTAGTTAGAAAAAGGAGGAAAAGAGAATCTTACTAACCGTTAAAAATACCCATATGACGGAAAAGATTGGTAGTGATCGTTCCAGGATGAAGTGAATTTGCAGTTATTTCTACTCCATCTTCCTGTTTGAAATAAAAATCACTAAAAAATTTAGAGTTCAATTGAATGGCATGGAGCCCTCGTCCAAAGCTGTGATGGAACTACAGAAGTCAGAGTCTGAAAACCAAGAACTTCTTAATGTGCAAAAAGGAATATCCAGATATAACACTCAAGAAATATGTGTTTGCCTATAGGAATGGAGACATATCATGACTACACAAGAACCACTACATCAAAATGAAAATCACTATGTAAGATTCTTTTATGTGAGAATCCACCTTTAAGCGCCTTGTAAGCTCATTCGCGTGCAGTATGTTGGCCAGCTTTGATTGGCCATACGCACCCCAGCTGCTGTAGCTGCACATAAGATAACTATTAGAATAGGAATAGGTAAATACAATCCTACTTAGAATAGGAATAGGAATAATAATAATATTAGAATCCTACTTGGAAAAGGATTGTATTATAGTATCCTAGTTGGAAAAGGAGTCTAAAATAGTATCTATAAATAGGGTTTCAATGTAATAATGCAGCAAAAAACAATTCAATAATATTTTTTTCCTATATTTCTCACATGGTATCAGAGTTTCTACGGTCCTGGTAGAAAATCAAAGAGTTTTCGCTGCCGGCGGGAGGCTATGACCCATATATGCCGCCCGTCTGGCTAATAATTATGTTAGCAAAAATAAAAATAAAAATTAGGTCATCGTGTATCTTTCTGGTGACTATTTTCTCATATCTTATTTATGTAGCACCGTCCATCTTTCTGGTGACTACTTTTTCATATTCAATTTGCGTAGCACCGCACCATCTTTCCGGTGGCTGCTCACTGTTTCGGTTGTCAAATTTGTTTTTGTGGGTGTTGTGCACAAAAACCAACATCATCACTAGGCTCGGGAAGTCCGGGCGACCACAACCCAAGCAGCACCGACCGAAAAGTCCCTCTCATATTTGAGTTGCATAGCACTGTGTGTCGTTTTGGTGACTCAGATTTGATTGGCATAGTTCCATGCATCTTTTCGGTGATTCCTCAAATCTAATTTGCGTAGGGTCGTGCCATCATTTCGACCCTATCCATATAATTTTATTTCTCTATTATGACCA
>JBCEWC010021562.1:0-10409 GCA_038996855.1 Solanum aculeatissimum | reverse complement strand
TACTATTTATTAGCTATCTTTGGATATAGCAGTTGTGATATTATCACTCTCTATATATTCGGCTTCCGCAACATCAAGTTTAAAAAGGTTTGAAGTTATTGGTTGTCCCAAGTTTTTTGATGAGGCTCAACTGTTCACATGCCAACTTGAGGGAATGAAGCAGATTGATAGTTGCAAAAACCTTGGCATACTGCCTAGTACCTTGGAGACAATAAGGATATCTGGTTGCCAGAAATTAAAATTGGAGGGGCCAGTTGGTGGAATGTTTGTGGAGGAATTTAGAATTTCCGAATGTGATTGTATAGATGATATATCACCTGAGCTGCTCCCTAGAGCACGCATTTTGTGGGTAGAGCGTTGCCCCAACCTCACTAGGTTTTCGATTCCTACTGCGACTGAAACTCTCTATATTTTTGGATGTCAGAATGTTGAAAAACTTTGTGGGAACCTTCCATCTGCGATGACGTATTTGTGTATTCATGACTGCTCGAATCTGAAGTGGCTACCAGAACGTATGCAGGAACTCCTTCCATTTCTTAAGAAACTGATTCTGTATGATTGTCCAGAAATAGAGTCCTTTCCTGAAGGAGGATTACCCTTCAATTTACAAGTCCTTAAGATCTGGAATTGCACGAAATTGGTGAACAGACGAAAGGAGTGGTGTTTACAGAGACAGCCCTGACTCAGAGAGTTATGGATTGGACATGATGGCAGTGATGACGATATCCAACATTGGGAGTTACCTTCCTCTGTTCAAGAACTTATCATATCCAATCTGAAAACACTAAGCGGCCAACTTCTCAAAAGTCTCAGCTCTCTTGAATATCTACGTATTACTGGTAATTTACCTCATATTCAGTCACTGCTGGAAGAAGGGCAGCTTCCCTCTTCACTTTCTGAGCTGGCCATCATTAGTTTCCCTAATCTCAAATCCCTTTCTGAATCAGCACTGCCTTCCTCCCTCTCTCACTTGATCATCTGGAATTGCCCTAATCTCCAATCCCTTTCTGAATCAGCATTGCCCTCCTCCCTCTCTCACCTGACCATCTGGAATTGCCCTGATCTCCAATCCCTTAATGCATCAGCACTGCCCTCCTCCCTCTCTCACCTGACCATCTGCAATTTCCCTAATCTCCAATCCCTTTCCGAATCAATACTGCCCTCCTCCCTCTCTCGGCTGATAATCGAGGATTGCCTTAATCTCCAATCCCTTCCAGTAAATGGGATGCCTTCTTTCCTCTCTACACTAGTTATTTCCAACTGCCCATTGCTCACACCGCAACTAGAATTTGACAAGGGGGAATACTGGACAAATATTGCTAAAATTCCCAACATAGAGATCGATTGCAAATGCCTGTGATGATTACAACAAATGACACGTAAGTTATTTTGACAAGCCTTTTTGTTTTTGTTTACTAACTATAAAAGTTCTACAAAAAAACATGTATGTTATGCAACAATTATAAATAAATCTTTTAAAAGTATGACAAGGAAAATACATATAAATATCATTTTGGAACACAACCATGTAAATGTATCTTTATTTTAAATAAAAAGGACGACGTTTGAATAAGTGGATTTGAATGTCGAAGTAAGTATTGTTAAGATTTATTGGAAATAATTTAAGGAGATTGTCTACAAAATTTGAAGTCATTTAGTAATAAAGATTTGATGAACTGATTTTGAATAAGAATTCTCACTCAAAATCTCACGTACAAAAAATGGTATTTCTTTATAGCTAGCAATATACTTTTATAGAAGGTAGATATAATTTTTTATTCGATTTTCAGTACTTGTATTAGAGCCTGATTAAATTGAAATTACATATTGTAGGGTCCATTTCAGGGGTGACGCTCCCAATAAGAGCCTTTCATTTTCTGAGGCTTGGGCCTTTGACCTCTGAATTCTGATTAGATTAAGGATGGAGCGAGTCCAACCATCCCACCACAACTCATATCGATAATATAGAATATTCAAGTATAAACTGAAAAATAGAGTAACTACGTGGGTGGAAATAATTTTATTAATAAAAAAAAAACAAATAACAAGCCAAAATAAAGAAAAACACATCCTATACTCGTTTAACTACAACAGATATTACATATTTATAACACATCTATTCAATAAATTGAACTCCTCTGCACATTTTATAGAAAAATGTAAGTAGAAGAACTCAAAAATTGGCCATGAAATCACACCATTTTCTCACACTCAAAATGATCATAAATTTCATGAATGAAATAATATATATTACTTAGGTTCAAGGACTAGCATGTTCCTGTAGTTCCTTTGCCTACTGCTCTGTTATAAACAAGAATCAAGATCCCCCTTTGTTAAATTGAGATATATATTTCGACCCCATAAAAAATTGGCGATTTTCTAGTAGTGAAAACTCCAAAATCATTGCCCTTCACATTTTCAAAAGAAATTTATGGTGCGATTATATGATTGTCCAAGTTTATATACGCAGACCATCTGTCCATTCCCAATTGATGTGGGCTCTAACACCCCTTTCTTGCTCGCGTCCAACTGGTGCCTCTAATACCATGTAAAAATATGACACTTAGTCATAACTCAACCCCAAAAGCTAACTCGTGAGGGAGAATTGTCCAAGTCCTTATAAGCAGACCACCAGTCAATTTGTCAAACAATGTGGTACTCTACCTCCTTCACACTCAGGCCCAACTGGAGTGTAGACCGAGAGTTCAAGTGGGGATGGACTTGGTTCTAATACCATGTAAAGATATGACACCGGGACCTAACTCAATCCAAAAAGTTAGTTCATGAGGGGAAGATTGACCAAGCAAACCATCGGTCTATTCCCCAACCAATGTGGGACTCAAACCCATTCTAACAGTTACAAAGAAAATAACATTCTTCTATATATATAGAAACTATTAAACTTTAAGCTTCTCATTTTTCGCTTGATGGCAAGGTTTTATAACTATAGAAATGTCATTTTTAAGGCCACGAGTTTTAAAAGTCCTACTTCTACAAGCTCAATCAAACACGCCTTCACATATAATGAAACGGAAGGAGTACAAAATACTGCTATTAACAGCAATAAGGAAAAAAAGTTTCAAGAAATAAGAGATATGCAGTTTAGTGCCTTCCTTAATATCAATTTATCTCCAACAGCAAATATGTTTCTATGACCCTTGACTCTAAGATTTCCATCAACCTTTAATCTTCCAAAATTATCGATTCGATCCTTCAAATACGCATTCTGAACCTGGTGGCTTTCCTATGCAAAGAAAATGGCAATCCGCTCTGATAGTTTCTCTGGATGAGGTGAAATATGTTCTGTTTCAACCCGAGTTGTTCGTGTCAGTACTCAAATCGACAGATTGCATCAATTTCAATTCCACATTCTTGTCTTTTAACCATTCTAAAGTCTTGACAGATACTTATGGCCCGATGAACTCCAGTAGCCTGGATCCGTCGTGCACCAAAGTTACCTCCTTCTGAGGAAAACTCGACAGCGATTTCTGCAGCAAGTTCGACACCAGTAAGACCACCACCAACAATCAATATAGAATCAGCTGCTTTTATCTTTCCATTCTCTGCAACAACAGGAATGGTGCAAAAATTAGTTGAACGTCGCAACATTTTGATTGGTAGAGCTAAGCAATCAAGACAATTGGCTGAATCCCGTGAAAACTTGCCAGTGGAACCAGTTTACAACAAATAAAGAATCTTTGCTCAACAGATACAAAACACACATGCTTTAGCTTTGTTTTATCATTTTCCAAAAAGGACATCAAAATCAGTCGACCCTCACGCCATTTTGACTAGTAAAATCAAGTAGTAATCTATAACGTGAACAGGACGATTGCAAAAGAAAAGATCTAATCACTAGTACATCTCTACAACAACAAACCTAATGTAATCCCACAAGTGAAATTTGGGGAGGTAGGTTGTACATAGACTTTACCCCTATCTTTGCGGTATAGGGAGGTTATTTATGATAAACCTTCAGCTCAAAAGAAAGGAAGAGACCATAGCAGGGCGCAAGAATATATGACTCAAAATTACATTATACAAAGCAAATGAAGTAACATATAGTAATAAACACTGAAAAGAAAGCTATGCAATTACTAAATAATATTACTAGTACATCTCGAACTCTTTGTGAAATACTAGAGCAGTCATGATCACGACAATTGGTTGGATCCCGTGAAATTAAACCTGCCAGAGGAGCCAGTTTACAAGTAAAGAATCTTTGCTCAACGGATAGAAAACACTAATGCTTTAGCTTCTTTTTATCATTTTCCAAAAAAAGTTTATAAACATAGCGAAAATAAATATCTCACACGGTTATTTGATTCCAACAAAACTTTCCAATCTGTCTGCTCTCGTTACAGGCAGGGAATCATAGTGCCCAGTGGCTACCACAAGATAGTCATAGGTAACTTGATGTCCATCTGCAGTCAAGACTTCTTTGTTGGTGATATTAGTGACTTCAGACACTATGAGACGCCCGTTGGCGAGGGAATCTTTGTGGTGGATCAATGATCTCCCCGCGAATGAAGGCTCTACCATTGCTCTTAAACTCGCCCATGGTATCTCGAAATAGTCTTTCCTGTTAAAAGTTTTTGACTAATTAAGACACATTGGACCAAATTGAAGTCAGATGATCACTCAGCTAATAGTTATTATATTAGAAATTCATTTTTTCTTCATGATTATTCCAATTCTTTCTTCAACAAAGAAAGTGACTTTCTAAGGTAACAACTATTAATTGAGTGCACGCATGAAAGATATTTCCTTTAGAAAATGAAAGGTATATTTATACTCCAATATTTCAATCTAATTCTATCAGCTTCTAACAAAACATATATAGTGCATTATAGTAAATCTTTCCAATGTTGTCACCTATGTTGTTAGGACCCTCCAAAAGGTATTACCAGACCCGTGTTGGATCTTCAACAAATGGAAAGCTTTTGGAGGATCAGATCATATACACACCCAAAGATATTTTTGAAGAATCCAAGCAACATAGGTAATTTTTACTATGAAGGCCTTCTTTTCCAATGTGTTCTATTTTTTGAAGAATCAATTTTTTTTGGTATTATATCCAGAATTCACCTATACTCTAAAAGCAAACCAAAAATTCTCAACACACAGAGATGATATTTTTCATTGATTTTTCCTTTTTTAAGTTAATCATCAATTGGGACAGTGTTGAACATGTACCAAGATAGAGACCGTGATGATAATGCTTTGGAGAAGACTTGTCTCGAGTTTGCAAGTAACATTAATATCTCTCAATTATTGAGAAAAAAAACCATGAAAAGAGATACAAAATGATATAATTCTGCCAAATACACAAACATAGTTTATAATTACTAAAAACATCTCCACCACTAAATGTCTTATCCTTATCTCTAGCAATAATAAGAAAGAGAAAATAGCTTATTCAAAACTATACGATGGTGGTAATTACTGCTAAAATACACAACTTCTTTATAGTATTATTTAGCAATTAATACGTAAGACGGAGTTTTCTGTAATACTATTTCATGGTAGAACCTAAGATTATTGTTTTAAATACTTATTACTATCTCCAAAAAAAGCAGATGATGTACTTGAACTACTATTCTACTAACGTTTGCGCTTTCCATTCTCAAACTCTATAGTATTCAAGGAAATATATATATTTTATGTCATAAGAGAAAATGTGATATAGTAACTAGTATCATGGTCCAAATCTCAATTAGCCTATGACTGACACTCGACCACTGTCTTTGAGTTTCAACAAGCCCAGTGAGACCAAATCTGCCTTTCATTTCTTCTCTCATAAATCAAATCTACTAATCTGAAGCAAGCAACGGTAGAAAAATGAGTACTTCAAGCCCTGTCTTTGAGTTTCAACAAGTCTACACTCCAACAAGCCTTGAAACAGGGGGCATTTGTAGACATCAAAATTTTTATGGACTCTACAAGATGAGTCTTATTTTAGTCAGTTTCTTGAAGGCTACTCTACCCTAAACCTTAATTCATAACTATATACATGTAATGACCTCGAAGGTCATTTTTGATAAAATTATCGTTTTATCCTTCTCGAAAGTTGTCTTGCGTCATTTTTGGTTGAGTCCAAAAGTCAAATTTTGAAAACTTTGTAAAAATTTAGAGTTTTGCTAAAGAAAGAATTTTTAAATGCTTAAAGTTGGAAAATTTGAGTTTTGCGGTCATTTGGAGTTTCAAGTGTCGGAATGTGATTCTGTCAATTCCATCAGCTCTCAAATTATGAATCTGATCTGGGAGAACTTACGAAATCAAATATGAAGTAAAAATGGAGATTTTAGGCCTAAAGTTGTATTTTTAGTTGATTTTGGATCCTAGTTTGATTTTGGTCAACATTCAAAGTTCGGAAGCTCAAATCGGAATTTCGACAGTTCCAATGGTTCCGAATGGTAAAATTAACACTAGAAATAATCTCGTTGTAATTTTTAGAACTTCTGAGGTTGTTTTGAGTATTTGAGTCTGTAACTAGTTTTCACGAATTTTTTCGTGTTTTGGGTCGAGGAGACCTCGAAATCAAATTCTAATGATTCCATTGAGTCTGGAATGTCATTTCAGGTAAGGTTTCATATTTGGTTTGTGTTCACTGGGTTCTGAACAAATCCCGAGGGTCTATTTCGTAAATTTTTGTGTTGTATTTTGTTGATATCTGGTGCAATTGAGTTTGTACTCCGCATTCACAGAGTGTATGTTTTGTTGAACTTCACGTTTGCAGAGGTGGAGTCCGTGTTCACAGAGTGAAGGCAGTTTACTCTCCGCGTTTGTGGAGTGTTGGACTTGTCTGACCTCCGCGTTCGCAGAGCAAAAAAATTGTCTGAAATAGTGAGCTATTTTAAATAACGGGTTTTGATATTTTCTATCATTTTCAACACTCCAAGCTTCATTGTTTGGAGAATCTTCAAGGTTTTTCAAGGCAAATTTATTAGGTAACTAATTTCTAACCTATTTCTTTAATTTGCATTGATTAAATTATATTTTTAACTTAGAATTTAGGGTTTTTTTTAATGGTAGAAATTGGGAATTTTTCGGATATTGATTTCTAATGTCAAATTGATGATTTTGACCTCATTTTAACTCCATTTTCAAAGTGGTTTTCATCGTTGAAGTCCTTATTACTTGGGAAACATTTTCATGTATTAATTTTCAGATTTCGAGCACTTTTTATGGTATGAGATTTTTTATATTTTGCCCTTTTCATCTGAATTGATTGATTTTAGTGGCATTGGCTTCCTTAAGTGATTGTGATACTATATTGAATAGATTGTGGTGATTTAGATTATCGTGGAAGGAGAAAAGTCATGGATTTGACTTGATTCGAGACTTTTCTAAGGCAAGTGAACTTCTAACCTTTTGTTAAGTATGACTGAAGCTTGCATGCTCCTATGTGTGTAGGATTAAGTGTTTTGGAGTAGAATTATATTATCATAGGCTTTGATAATGAGATTTCGATTTGAGAAATTATTCATGTTGTGAAATCTTGACTAGTGAGTTAATTGTGGACTAGTGATACATGTGATCTTGTGAACTATTTGATATTGATATCGAGATGGTACCTATATTGAGATATGAATGATATTGAAACTGTGATGATATTGAAATCCTGGTGATATTAAAACTGTGATAAGATTGAGATTGTATACATTGTATTCACTATTATTTGTGTATTGATACTTGTGATGGCTACAATTGAGAGATATGCAAGGTAACATGTGGGTTGGTGGCTGAGGTGTCTATCGATTTATGATTAGGTGAGAGTTTTGCAAATAAGCGGAGGTAATATGTCGACTGATGATGTCCAAGGTTGTTTTTGGATGGATGAGCATTAGTCGAGGTTATTGCCAGCAATGTTCACGGATACATAATCCTTGTTTGGCCCCTATAGATTCTGACATGAGTTTATTAGCGAACGTGTATTGTAGAACCAATATGCATCATGATTATTTGACATAGTATCGCATTATTTACATCTCATGACATCCACTTCATCTCACATCATTTCTTCTTGATAGTGTTATATGTATTACGAGAGATTTGTGAATAATTTGAAGCTATTTATGATATGGAATATTTAATGTACCATTTGACTTTGTGTATTAGTTAGATATTTTGGGATACATGTTATGTGATGTATATACATAAATGTGTGTTCTTGTATATTGTATTATGCTGGGACTTTCCTGAGTGCAGGTGTGTAGCTCGGCGGTACGTGATTGGGAGGACAAAAGTGTTTGTGTTCTTCATTGGTTTGCCTTAGGTTAGTTCCATTTGTTGAGTATCATATTATTTGGTGCTCACCCCTTACTCTATTTTTGTAGGTTGTGAGGTTGGTCCCTCTTGTTATACCTTCCAAATTCAGGATCGAGCATTCAGATCACTTGAGAGATAGTTGTCTGTATCTTCAACAAGCTTTCGAGATTTTTTTTAATGTTTTGTTCTATTTGAGGATTAGACATAGAGACTTGTATTTTTATTTGAGTATTCTTATTATTAGAGGTTTGTACATGTGACACCAGTTCTTAAGTGGTTGTAGTTTTGGTTTCCTCATGCTTATCTATGATATTAATTATTTATCTTCCACTTTTATTATTATTTTGGGTTGTTCTGATTTGAACTGGCTCGCCTTGGTGGGTTAGGTAATTGCCATCGCACTCGAATTTTAGGTCATGATGATTTGGTATCATAGTTGTAGATTCATAGGTCTGATATGTGTACAAGCCTAGTCTAGTAGAGTCTTGAGGATCGGTGCGGAGACGTCTGTTACTTATCCTTGAGCGGCTATGAAGACTATTAGGAAGTTTTGTTTTGCTTCTAACTAATAAATTCGTGCGTGGATTTTGTATAAGTATTGAGTGGTTGTGTATCCTTTTGGCAAATGGCCAGGACTAGAGTTACAATGACGACTAGACAAGGGGAGGCAACCCCTGAGATTGCTATTGAGACTCTAGCTAGGGGTAGAAGCCGAGCCAGAGGTCGAGAGGTTGAGGTCGGGGTTGAGGAGTAGCACCGACTAGAGACTATAAGTAGGGTACCTCCCTCGAGCAAGCTATGGAGCCTAGAGAGGAGCAGGTTCTTCCTGAGTATGTTGCATCACCACTATTGCAAGAAACACTTCTGAGGGTTGTTGGTGTACTTGAGACCTTGGGACAGACAGGTAGCTCAGCTAATACACCGGGTACTTCCCAGACATGAGTTAGAGTTCAGCCTTCGAATCAGTACGTAGCAGTCCCTTGAGGCTCAGATACAAGGGGGATAACCATCAATAACACCTATTGTTGAGGTACCTCCAGTCGCTACCTTTATTGATGATGACCAACGTAGATGCGAGAGGTTCAGGAAAATAGACCCACCTCAGTTTCACGGTGGGAAGACCGAGGATGCTCACAAGTTTTTGACTACTTGTTGGGAGTTACTTGATGTTGTGGGACTAGCAGAGACTCATGGTGTGTGGTATATTACCCTCCAGCTCCGTGGACCAGCCAGGGAGTGATGGAGGATTTATTCAAGATCTCTTCAGTTGGATCTCCTCAGATGACTTGGGAGACATTTTCTAGTGCCTTCTATGACTGATTTATCCCTTGGAGTGTCCGAGAGAAGAGCCATTTGAGATTTGAAAGTTTGAGACAGGGTACTACAACAATTTCTAAGTATGAGATTCGTTCCTGCCAGCTAGCTCGACATGCTACAATTGTACTTCCTACTGAGGCGGAGAGAGTTTGTCGATTTGTTAGAGGACTGACATATTCTATCAGACGGTCAATGTTTTGATTGTCTAGAGAGGGTTCATCTTTTTAGTCAGTGGTTAGTGCCGCCAAAGAGGCCAAGCTTATAGAGAGGGATGAGTTTGGGGGCCACAAGAGGGTCCGTTCATCTGTATATATATAATTACGTGGAAACAAAAAGAACCTTCTATTCCTAACATACTATCCTACTGTCCATTTTTCTATTGGCTATCTTATAAGAGACTTAGATTCTTTACAATGTAACAAATAGAAGAAAAAATAATATGTATTTACAGCTTTTTAAAATCTTATCAGGTGTCTTGCATTTTGGGCCCTGGGCCTATATTGGGCTCATCTCATCTCTGTTTGAAGAAAATTGAGGCCCAAAATGTAGTCCAATATAGTTGCACGTGTGATGAGCTGAATTATTTTGATAATTCCCAGAGATAGGATTCTTCATCTTCATTTCTTTCCTTTGATCTTCTTTATCTTCCAGTAGATTGGAGGACTGTGAAATCGGAATTCTAACACATTTGTGGTGCCAATATTTTATCTGGTGGTGCTATTATGGGTGCAGCAATGAATCCTGCTATGGCATTTTGTCAAGCAGTTATTAGTAACACATGGACTTATCATTGGGTATATTGGCTTGGTAATTTTGTTGGT
>JBCEWC010021561.1:0-10410 GCA_038996855.1 Solanum aculeatissimum | reverse complement strand
AACGGGTACCTATTCTTGACGGTCACCTTATTCAACTGTCGATAATCAATACACATTCGGAGTGAACCATCCTTCTTTCTCACAAATAATATGGGAGAATCCCAAGGTGAAATACTCGGCCTAATATAACCCTTCTCTAACAAATCCATCAACTGATCCTTCAACTCCTTTAGCTCAGCCGGAGTCATTCAGTAGGGAGGAATGGAAATAGGTTGAGTATCTGAAAGGAGATCTATGCCAAAATCTATTTCTCTATCGGGAGGAATGTCGGGCAAATCCTCGGAAAACACATCGAGAAATTCATTAACCACCGAAACCGATTCCAGCATCAGTGACTCACCCTCCACATCTCTAACCCTTACAATATGATTGATGCATCCCTTGCAAATCATTCTCCGAGCTTTGAGGTAGGAAATAAATCGACCCCTAACCACAAAATCACTACCCTTCCATTCCAATACGGGCTTATTAGGAATTTGGAATTTGACTTGCCTAGTTCTACAATCAACTGAGGCATATGAGGCATGCAACCAATCCATCCCAAGAATAACATCAAAGTCATACATATCTAGCTCTACAAGATCACTGGGCAAAACTTTATGCAAAATAGAAACAGGACAACCCTGATACACTTTCCGGACGATGATAGACTCACCCACGGGAGTATACACCGAATAAGGTTCCCTGAAAATTTCAGGACTCAAACCAAATTTAACAACCAACAAAGGAGACACAAAAGATAAATTTGCACCCGGGTCAAGTAAAGCATAAGCATCAAAATTAAAGACTTTTAACATACCAGTCACGATGTCCGGAGCCTCATCCACCTCCTGTCGGGCATGAAGAGCATAAAACCTATTGTTTCTGGGAGCACCACCCACCTGAGCTTTTGGCTGCCCTTGACGACTCGGAGCCACTTGATCTTTCTTCGTGTTCATTGGACAGTCAGAAATCCTCTTATCCATGCTTCCACACCCAAATCAAGCACCCAAAACCTTCCTACAGTCACCCAAATGATTTCTCCCATATTGACTGTAATGGGGAGCTCGTGGAACACCCCCAACTTGTACCTTAAGGGAAGGCATCCTTTGGTTAGTAAACTTCATATTCGAACCTTGGCCTTATTGGAATCAACCAAATTCGCCATCACCCTTAGAGTTGGAGAAACCACCATCAAATCGGGCCCTCTTAGATTCATTCACCCTCCTCTCTTTGAGCTTCTCACCCTCAATATGTTCAGAATAAGTCATGAGCCTTGAGATGTCCATATCCCAAATAAGCATGGCAGTACGACACTCCTTCACAACTAAATCAGAGGCACCAGAAATGAATTTGTGCATCCTTGACGGGGATCCGCCACTAACGTGGGAGCATACTTTGAGAGCTTGGTGAACTTGAGGGAATAATCCCTCACAGACATGCTACCTTGCTGGAGATTGATAAACTCAGTCATCTTGGCTTTCCGAAGTTTAAGGGGAAAGAAACGGTCCAGAAAAGCCATCTTGAACTCCCTCCAACCAACCTTAATATCTTCAGTTCTTTCCACCAACCACTAATTGTACCACACTTGAGCTACATCTTTCAACTGATACGCAGCCAACTCAGCTTTTTCCTCAGAATTGACACCCATAATAGTTAGCACTTTCGTAATCTCATCAATGAACTCATGGCATCCTCATCAACCTTCAAACCAAAGAATTCTGGAGGGTTTATCCGGGTGAAGTCTCTCACCCTAAGATTTGGAGTGCCACCATTTGTGGAATTTGTTGACGGGGCTTAATTAGCCACCACTTGAGCCAACATAGACATCACATTTCAAAATTCAGCGTGAGTCACTTGTTCCTCCACAGGCTCACGAGGGGCTTGTTCCTCATGGATAGGAGCTTGTCTTGGAAGGGGAGCTCTTCTAGGAGGAATCTTCTGAAAGAGTAACAAGAACACAGCACGACATAAGGGACAATGAAGCGAGAAAATTCCTAAAACATCGTCATAGCCTCTCATTCATAGGTATGGCACGTATCACACTCATGAACAAGACTCTAATTGACGTGGCATATTGGACTCCGAGGTTCATTTACAAACCTAGGGCTCTAATACCATCTTTGTCATGACCCGAGAGTAGGGCCTAGATGTGACATGGCGAAGTAGAACCCGAGGATCCCCAATCAAGCCGTCATAGCATCATCACACACATCATTAGTTCAAAAGCGCGTAAGTGTAACAAATGGCACATTAGTCTAGGGGATTCTGAGGCTTTAGACTCAAGCTATGGGGATATTACCAGGAATCGGATATGCATGAATCACATAACACATAGTAATTACGTTCTAATGGACGATAAGTATGACTCAAGCTATGGGGAAAGAAGAGTTAGGGACTTTCCACATAAGCACATTCCCAATCCAATAATCATAAATACATAAGCATAAACGAAGCCATAACATAAGGAACCATTGTCGAACATAGATAGTCATATCATTTCAAGTAACATATAGCATAACATACAATAGAGTTTGATATGTCTAACAATGCCTCTACATAAGATGAGACGGGGCCTCGACATATTCCGAGCTCACCCTCTAGTCATAAGATAAAGTAACATAAACTGAAGACATAAGATAGATGAAATTGGGTATTGCCCTTGGAGTATAGGGCTCACCAGAAGCAACACTTCAAAGTCTTCACTAGATGTCCAACGATGGAAGAAAGTCGTATTCGGTCCCTACATGGTTAGAACATGTAGATAAAGAGTATGGGTTAGCACATATAATGCACTAAGTATGCGGGTATACCATGAAAGTGCACATGATCCTGCGACAAGGCTAGATGACAAGGGGCACACATGGTACAGAAAGGAATGCACATAGCCAAAGGAATTTATATCATAACAATATGTCATGTCATGTAATGATGCATAAAATGCAAACCTACATATCATAGCGGGGATGTGACCTCAACCGATAACATGAGAGATCAAGCGAGCTACTACTTTAAATTGGACTACTTGTCAGGTAGATCCCTAGTCAACCCTTAAAAGAGGGGATACATAACAAGTCAATCCCATCAAGGGAGATAACTCATGTTGGCACATGGTTTGACTGAAAGAAGTGGGGCCCTTGGTAATAGCCCACTTACTACTCCAATCCCTCGGTACTAAGTCTCATCCCCCAGGAATATATATATATATATATATATATATATATATATATGAGCTTTCAAAAAGGATATTTGACCTTTCGTTTGAAACAATGCATAGTTGGGCTACTAGCCAAATCATAATTCAAATCTTTCCATAATTAGGCTCAAAGCCAACAAGAGTTTCCAAAGCCATTTTCCAAGACCAATGTAATAGGAGTAGCTCATCTACATATCATATCATATCATGCATCATCATAACGTATCATATCATAGTGGTGTAAACACCCATAATTGCTCAAAGATCCATAACATAGACTTTATGTGATCACATTTAGTCAATTCCCATATCTTTTCAAAATCAAGTCATATCATATCAAGAGGGTCAAGTCCTTATCAAAAGTTTCATCATAACAAGTCTTTCATGCTCATGAATGCAATGCATGGATGATCAAGAGTAGCATGGGTATGGAATATCATCATTTATATCATCAATACAAGAAATTCATATCCAAAGCATAGTGAAATCATTAATACCAATACTTGAATTGAATAACTAAGGGGACATGCATTTTTGAAACATCACAAAATCAATAGGAATCATCAATAAGGGGCTCAATTCACTTTGAAATCAATAAATCTACACAGCCCACACTTTAATTGAAGCAAAACATTTATAAAATTAAAGACCCAATTTCAATGAAAGTCAAAATTCATCAAAATTGAAAAGGGAGTTTTGTGGTTGAAAGAATAACCATGAATCAATCTCACATACCTTTAATTACTCAAGAAGAATAAGAAGAATCTGAAGAAGAGTCAAATTTCCCCAAGTTTCCAAGCTTGTCTTCAATAGAGGTTGAGAGAAAATTTGAAGAGACTTAAGAGTTTGAATGAATGAGAAGGGATTAGGGTTCAATTCAAGGGTTTTAGGAGAGTTTAGAGAGACTAAAACGGTCCTACGATCAATTAAAATTATGATTTAACCATTAATGAAATGGACAAAAATAACTGGGAATTGGAGACGCAGCACAGTCACACGGTCCATACAACAGTTCACGATCCGTGAACTCAACCGTGTGGATACACTTGGTCATGGCCTTGGCTTGAAATTGTTGGAAACTTTCTGGACCACTCCACGGTTGGCTCACTGGCCGTGAGGCATCACACGGATCATGAACTAGTCCGTGGAGCCTCACTTGGATCGGAGTCCTTGCCAGGGGTCCCAGCAACTCTCTGGACCACTCCACGGTTGCCTTCACGAACTATGAGGCCTCACATGGACCGTGAAGTGGTCCGTAGATCCTTACTTGATTTCGGGCCTTGGTCCATCACCTAGCCCACTTTATGGATCAACCCACAGATGGGCTCACGGGTTGTAAACCTCCACACAGACCGTGATCCTCCCGTGTGGCCCTCCCTTTCCAGAACACTTTCGGGCAGAGACAGTCCCACCGTAATGGTCATAACTTCCACATACGAACTCTGATTTGAGTGAAACCAATTGCATTGCGAAGATAACTCGAAGAGCTTCGTTTTGATTGGTCGTAGTCCACATATTTCAACTCGTACCAAGATATATAGCCATTCAAAGTCAGTACTCTCCACAAAATGTCAAGCAAACTTAACCAACGCAATTCCTTTGGACATGGCCACATAAGTAAGACCTATGATCATCACTAACCAACCATAAAAAATTCAAAATAGACCTTGATCACCCACTACAAAGTTTAAAAAAAATTGGGTTGTTACAGATGTGGAATCATTAGCCAATTTCGGAATTAAAGGAACCTTCCCAGAATTAGATAATGAAATAATTTTTGAATCTACAGTAACTCCTCTTCAGGGACATGAACAGTGATTGCAGTACTATTTCGCAAGTTCCCAGATCTAGGAATGGAATTTGAGGATGATTCAACTTGTGTTGTGTTTGTCTCAACAAGATCTACGATGTGAACGAATTTGTTCAAGGTTGGGAGGCAGTTCCCCCTCTATTTCAGCCGTGAAGCCACTTAGTGCCCTTGAGAGCTTTTGTTTTTTTAGAGAGAGAACCCTTGGGAGTTTTTAGTAGGTTCAAGAAATGGATAGTTAAAGTGACTATTTGTGCATTATGAAAGTTGAAGGTCATACTTAAAATTTGAAGTCAAGTTCAAGGGTCAATTTATGTATTATGCCGAATATAATTGAGACTTGAAATTATTTGAGTATTTTTTTAAAAGTTTTAAAAATTATATTTTACATCCCAATTATCTTAACTATTAATTAAAAAAAGATTGGGACAATTACATATATATACAATAAAAAATTTTGTTAATATAAAATATAACTCACTTTTCATTTACATAAAAAATAGCCCAAGAAGGCCTTGGACTCAACACAAATCAAATTAGCTCAAGGTCATTAGGTCATTTTTGCTCAAAATAAGTCCAAATCCGAAAAAAATTACCTCTTTTTTTTTCTTTTTTTGGCAGCATTTTTTCAAAAAAAAACTTATTTATTTTTATTTTTTGCTATGGCTTTTTATATAAAAAAAAGAAAAAAATTCTTTTTCAAACAAAAAACTTTTTCATGTATTTTTTGGATAGCATTTTTTTCGAAAGAACTTATTTTATTTTTATGTTGTTATGACTTTTTATATATATAAAGACAAAATTTCAAATATTTTTTTCATTTATTTTTTTCATGTATCGATTTTGTATACATGTGTATAAACGTGTATCAATATTGTATAAATAGTTATGTAATGTATCGATATTTTATAAATTATGTATAATCATGTATCAATATTATATAAATAGTATGTAAACGTGTATCGATATTGCATAAATTGTATACAAATGTGTGTCGATATTATATAAATAGATTTGAAATGTATTGATATTATATAAATGGTGTATAATCGTGTATCAAATATTGTTGATTAATTATGTAATATATCGATATCGATATTTATTTGACCGACATGCATTCCTACCTTAATAAAATAAAAGAATAAATAAGAAATAATAATAAAATGACAAAAAAAATCACAAAAGAAGTGAAACAATTAAAAAAGAAAAATAAGTTTTTAAAAAAGAGCAAATAAAAATTTCTTAACATTGATATTAAAAAAATTATGTAATAGACAAATGGAAAAAAATATATTAATTTACCCACCACTTAAAAAGCAAAAACAAAAAATTGGCGGACAAATATAATGCAATAAGAAAAAAGGAAAAACAAATTTTAAAAAAAAGAAGAAAAAAAGAAAGAGTTGGGGACAAAGTTAAGGAAATAAGAAAAAAGAAAAAAAAAAGAGAAGATGTTGGTGCTAATGTGGCAGAAGGCCAATGGCTAACACAATTCAATTTGTAAAAATATGTAGCCCAAGGTACCGAATTTGGGTAATTTTTTAGATTAAAAAAACAATGAGTTATTTTTTGTGTAAATAACTTTTTTCTCAATGGCTTGTGAGTGTTATTATACCAAAAAGATTTGACTTGAACAGCACAAACTAATAACCAATTTTAATTTCAATTCTTTTTATTATCACCTTCCACTCAATTCTCTCCCGAAACTTCTTATGTTGCTAGTAGACTTTATTATATGCTTTTACCTCACAAAATTTAAAAAAAGTTAAATGTATATAAGTGCTAGTTACGAAGATCCTGTCCAATGCACGGACCCAATAGTTATTCATAAATTTATTTTTTAATAATATAATTAAACGATATTAAATTTTCTCATTAAGGATAAAATTAATATCCAATAAATATTATTAATATTGATCAAATTTTAAATTTAATGATTAAGTAATTTTAAATTTTTATATATATATATTTGTAGTACTTCCTTTTTGACATAAATATAATCACGAAAAGATATTAAAATAGTTATTTAATTTTATTCATCCAGTTTAAAGAGAAATTCATTTTATCCTAATTTCAATGTTTACCTAACTTAAAATAATTGATCCGGTTGATATAACGAAATCATAGTTGAAGCCACTGGGGAAATTATTTATTAGGGGTAATATTGTAAAATCATAGTTGAAGTAAATGTCACAACCCAAGTCTAGGGCCTAGACGTGACACGGTGAATGGGAGACCCGAGGGCGTCCCAAACTAGCCTCTTACATATCATTGACACATCCTAGATTGCGGAAGCTTAAATCAAAGAATAACAAATAGCAAATAAATTCTAGGAGAAATGGGACTTTGGACTCAAGCTATGGGGATGCATAGGGAAAGGATTTGCATGAGTCACATAGCAAGTAATGTCTAAGGGGCAGGTAAGTAGGACTCACGCTATGGGGGTATTTTCGAGAATTGGGACTTCCATCTCATCAACAACATACAACAAGCATATAAGGGGATAACAGGACTAAGGGAAGTCTCACATATAATTTAACGACATAATAGGAGTCGAGCTCATTATATATTAGTCATATCCACAATACCTCTATCATGATTAGAACAGGGGTCAAGACATGTTTCCGGGTTCACCCTCAATTAGAAAATATCAGTAAATACATAAGACTTAATTAAGCATGAAAGGAAAATGGATGTTGTTCCCGTAATAGAGGACTCACCAAAGAAGTCTTCCAGTAATCCGACTAGCCACGTGGAGGAGGATGAATAGGAGCTTTGATCCCTACATGGTGAGATCATGTAGGCGAAAGAGTATGCGTTAGTACTTGAAATGTACTAAGTATGTGGGTTGAAATGCAAGCAAGAAAATGTAGTATAACATTACAAAATGCATAATCATAACCAATAGATAGTAGATCAATATGACATGCATGAATGGTGCTTAAGTCAAAACATGCATAGAGACAATCAAACTTGCATAACATACATATATAGGAGGAGACCGTAACCGACATATAAGACCAAGTGAGCTACTACTTGGAATTTCGATGCATGACCCCCATGGGAAAAGAGGTGGTCTACTTGCCACGGTAAACCAAACTTAATCCCACATAGTGAGTAACTTGACCTAGATGGATCCACTAGTAAAATACCTTTTAGGGAACATAACATAAACTTATGGTGACACATAGTTAAGAGACCAAGACTTTGTATAAGGACCCCTTAGGTCGAGCCTCACCTTAAGCCTCCTTCGGTGCTAAGTCTAATCCCACGGAATACTTAACATAATCATAAACATCATTATAACTTGAACGACTTGTAAAATTGTGATAACATGACATGAATAGCTCATTCACATAACTTGATCCCTACAAGTGAGCATATACCTTACACTAGAGGGGTAAAAACATTCATAAACTTGACTCTTCTAGTGGCATAGCTTTACACAAGAGGGTGGAATATTCGTGAACTTAACCCCTTCTTGTGGACATTGATGAGTACATAAGGGCATAACACTTATCATACTTGACCCCTTCATGTAGACAATATCCATTCTCAAGAGGGTAGAATAACATAAGGACTCAATATTTTCTTGTAAATATAGGAATTTTTCATGAGTTCAAAACATGCTTAGGAGTCCACAAAATCATCATCTCATACTTGTCTTGTAAATCATACAATAACCTTTGCCATGTAACTTTAGTCAAATATGGTGGGTGAATACACATATACTTAAAATTATGTAATTTAATAACATACTCATGAAGAATGTAAATCCATGTCACTTGAAGAATCAAATCAATCAACCCACCAATGTAGTAGAAAGAAACCCAAATTTAATATAATAAAATCCGTCTTAAAACTCATCATTTTCATGGTTCATAACATGCATGGGTTCAAAATTAATAATCTAAAACATGGGGCAAGCCTTCAATAGATATTCATGCACAAATAGTTAATACTTGAAGAACCCACTAAATTTATATACATAAGGTATAATAATAACATCACATGAAAGGATTTATAAAATACTTTCATGTAGTTGGAGAAGAAAATGGTTGGACTTGAGGGATGAAAGGTCCCCACAATCAAACCCACATACCTTGGTGTGATTCTTGTGGAAGAAAACTGATTTTAAGATGGAGGAAACGAAGCTCGCACCTCACACTTGAGTACCTTGAAGAACTTGAGAGTGTTTGAGAGAGTTTAGACTTAGGGTATTTTTAGAATGAGAGGGAATGGGTAGATTAGGGTTGAAAAAAGTTGATAAGGGGATCTTAGAGGTGTAAAACGATAAGGTTTAAGTGTAAAAAAGTGAAAAAGATCAGTTTTGCCCCTTTTAAAAATCTGGTCAGATCGGTCCATGAAACCCCGATCACGGCTTGTGGACCACTCCACGAGTTGTGAAACCTCTCGTGGATCAGGGGTCCTCCAAACATAGTCCACTAGAACTTCCTATGAAACCTCCTCAGGACTCGTGAAACTTTGCACGGGTCGTGGAGTCTCCTCGTAAGCCACCTCTTGCCTTAGACAGATTCTGGCCCTTACGGTCCCTTTCACAAAGTGAGTTCACGAGTCGTAGAGCGTTCTATGGCTCGTGCTCCAGGCCTTGTAAATCCTTCCAGTGTTCCCTTAAAAATTCATTCCTCACTGCCCACTTCTACAAGATCATCCACGAGTCATGCGTCACTTCACGGGTTGTAGACCATCTCATGAAATCGATTCTCAAGGTATTTTCTCAGCTGATAATTTTTTCAAGGTCTTCAACCATGAGAGGTGTTTCAGTAAGCAACTACTTAAAAAAGATTAAATTAAAAAATCCATAAAATATTTCTATAGACCCCGCATAATGTATAAGAGGAAATAGGCAGCTCAAGCAGGCATGTCGACGGAGAGTTGTCTGTTTGGCTACCTAACTCGCACTTATATAATAATAATAAGATAATTTTTCAATGATATGATTGTGCTATTGAATTTTCTCATTAAGTGTAAAATTAATATCCAATAAATATTATTAATACTGATTAAATTTTAAATTTTAATGATTAAGAGAATTTAAATTTTTATATGTATATTTGTAGTACTTCCTTTTTGACATAAATATAATCACAAAAAGATATTAAAATAGTTGTTTAATTTTATTTGTTCAGTTTAAAGAGAAATTTGTTTTATCCTTATTTCAACAGTTACTTAACTTGAAGTAACTGATTTGGGTGACATAACGAAATCACAGTGGAAGCAGCTGAAAAAATTAGGGGCAATATTATAAAATCATAGTTAAAGTAAACAGTTGCCTTAAAAAAATGAAATTAAACAATTCAAAAAATATTTTTATGGACCCCATATGATATAGGAAATTTTACCAAAATACACAACATATCTTATGGTATTTTCAAATATTCCCTACCAAATTAAAAAATTACCAAAA
>JBCEWC010021560.1:0-10410 GCA_038996855.1 Solanum aculeatissimum | reverse complement strand
TACCTCAAGGGGAAGGTGTTAGGCACCCCTCGAGGTCCGCAAATGCGGGTCCCGACCGTGTCTATCCTATGTGGGGGATCACAAATAAGGGTCTCTTTATTTTATTTAAAAGTTTTAACCTAAAAATATTCTAAGTGATAAAGAAGTTTTAAGAGTAAATTTAAAGAAATATGAGTTATAAAATATATTTTTCTAAGAAAGTTTGCCTATGTGAAAAGGAATTTAAAGCAATTGAAGACAAGTTAAACTACCCCAAATAGTAAGGAAAGAAATAAAGATTTAAACTAAGTGAGATTACCACTCGGATCAGATACTCGGCTTTATATTTCGGAAGACAAATCAAGTTTGTCATATTTAGCTCACAAGACTTATTTTAAGCCAAGAGACGAAAACCAAAGTTTCGTTCTCATTTTAAGCTCGAGTTCGGTTCATCACTTCTGAGGGTCCTAAATACCCCTACCCCTCCTATGTTGATTTATTTATTTTAACTTAAGGCGTACTAAAAATACTAGGGTTTCCTAAAGTGCCTAACGTCCCTTCCTATAGTCCAAGAGGCATTGGACTTCTATATTGAAGGTTCTAGACTTAAATAAAATTTAGGTTTCCTAATTTGGACACGCGTAAAATAAAACACAAAGGACGACATTCAGCAAGCAAAAAGTCTCAAGTAAGCCTCTAAGACGCATATGAAACAAAAGTGCAGATAAAAGGAGCAAAAGTTTAAAAGATTTAAGTGTGCCAAAAGAAGCTTGGTTAAAAAAAATGAAATCTTTATTAATTGTTTTAAAACAGGGAAACCTAATATTGAATCCCCTAATTTTAAAAAGGGTGCATTTAGAATATAGTTAAGTATTATAACACACCAAAAAATACTCGAGAAATAAATTTATAAATCGTGAGAACCAAATATTAAAATATGATCTTTAATTTTTATAACTTAAAAGATTTGTTACAAAACTTATATTTATATTTAAAACCTGATTAGGATTCGATAAGAAAAATCTATGAAGTCATGATTTTTGAAAAAATAATCCAATAAATAACAAAACATTTATTCAATTGAATTTTAACTGAAAGGTTGACAAAAAGAGTTGTTTTGAAACACATAAATTGATTATTATTAGAAAAGGAAAACAAACTTTTTACAAGTTTAAACAGGAAAGTCAGTTGTAATAACATTTAACATTATATTAATATCAAAGTTCTAACAAATCACTTTTATTTCATCTGTATTTTTTTTTATTTATATTTTTTTTCTAAAAGAGTAAACGAGTGATTTAAACGAATAATCCCTATAGGCATGTTCTCTACAACACTCACAAAAAAAAACAAGAAAATTAAAATAGAAAATAACAATTAGCACATAATTTCCCCTCCCCTTTAGCTAAACCGCAATTTCATTATTACATCGTCTTTTACAAAAAATAAAAGTATGCATAAAATTAAATAAATAAAAACACTTCAGAGTTGTTTGCCTCCAAATTCCTCCCCCATCCTAGGCGACTCTTCACAACCTTGAAACTGCTAAAAAAAAACACTAGAAGAAACATGAGATGAGCATGATAATGACAGAGATATAATAAAAAAAAAGGGTTAAAGTGATACCGTTAAGAAGAAGAAATTCAGAAATCAATGATACCCCGACAATCTGAGGAGCGATTTTTAATGTCCAATCCCCGACACGTCAAGTTCACGAGAATCTCATGGATTCTGAGCAATGCTCGTGCCGAGGGGGATGTTAAAGCAAGACAATGAGTATTCTCAGCTATGCAACCAGTATAAAACAAAGCAATAGAGAAGTAATGACTCCTTTTTAGTATCGAAGAAAATGAGAGAGGAACTCCAACGATCTGTTGTTAAAGAGAAAAGAACTTAAGGTATTTCACAATGATCTGCCCTTGCAAAAAGAGATATGAGATTGTTTATATAGTGGAGAAAATCATTCGATAAAAGGCAAGCAAATCAACTAATTGTTTCATACTTACCATAGATAAAAATAAAATAAACTAATCTCATCACTTGGTCAATCAAAGAAGTAAATAAGAGAGTGAATTACCACAGAATCAGCTAACAATCCCAATCAATTAAATGTAACAATAATAAAAAATTAGCATAACTAAGCAAATACTAAGGCTGCAACAATTAGTTAAGGAAACAAGATAGAGGGAATAATTTACAAAATATCCCCTAAAAATCATCCCTTAATCAAAGTATACCCGATACAATCTGCCCACTCATGGATAATCAAGTATTATAACTATCTCAAAAAATTAAGAAAAGGAAATGGGAGAAATCAATGGGAATCAAATTATGACATACCAAAAATTAACAAGTATTAAAATTGCCCATCAGAAAAAGTAAGAACCATGGCAGATTCCTTGCTAAAATAGAATCAATCCTAGCTTTCCAAAAACAAATATTCAGAGGTAATCACACGTTTGGAAAGCCAACTAACCAAGGTATAATTCCAAATCACCATCTATCCCAAGGATGAAATTAACTGGTCATGAGACAACTTTATCAATTATATGAAGAATAATAAGAGCCTACCATAGATATAAGCAAGTACTATAATTATCTTGATTAAAAGGGAATGAGAGAGATCAATTAGAGTTGATCACAATATTACACACACATTCATCCGTAAAGTTTGTGCTAATATGAATAACTAAATGAACAATGAAGGGAATGATGTATACTGGCATGATATGACTTTGGATTTTTTAGGATATATATGTTGTGAGTGTCGTCACCTATGTTCACTCTAGGCATGATATGACTTTGGAGTTTTGGATTCTAATAGACTGGTTGAGTGAGTGATTATTTTGATACCTTGAGGCCTAGATGACACTCTCCGTGCTCTAACCTCTGGTGGCCACGTTCGAATGTTTGAGATTCGAGAGTCACGCCCCGTGGTCTAAGTTTGGTGACCACGACTAGGATGCCGCGTGGAGGATGTCGATTCTGAGGTTTGAGCACTTGTTGATATTTTGGGTCGAGGACCCTGTCAGTTATATTTCGAGTTTGAGGCTCTATTAATTTTGTTAGGGGGATTCTTTTACTTGTAAGGGATATGTACCACCGTTATGCATATTGTCATACCATCTGTACCTGACTGGATGCCCTGACCGAAGGCTGGGTCGGGAGGACTAGGAGTTCGAGGCCCCGTGTGATATTGGTTCCTGGATGGGTCGAGGACCCAGTGGTTATATGGTACTTTGGGTCAAGGACCCGACTGATTTCCTGTGGATCCACACACTCGTACACACCCTGATTGTGCATGGATTTACCTTCTGGGCTTATGGGGGCCCAGTCGACGTACAAGCATAGAGACTAGGTCCTTACACCCACGTACATCTTGACCCCTTAATCATGTGGTATTGAGAGTTGGGTGTTGTGGTGGTTATGTGGGTCTGTGGTGACTCTGTCAGTTAGATTGTGCATGGGTATACCTTCTTGGATTATGGGGACCCAATCGAGGTATAAACATAGATATTAGGGACTTGTACTCGCGTACAATACTATACCCTGATTGTATGACAATTGTAATATGTTTTCATTGTTCACTGCCTATTTTTGCTCAGTTGGCTCTGCGAACATCATAAACATAGTTGACAGTTGTTCTTCAAGTTTCATCAGTTAGTATCATTGCACACCACTTGGGTTGGTTCAGTTGGGGTTTGGTGATTCTCCAGACATGTTTACTCCTTGATCAGAGTTCTAATTTGTGACATTTACCGCAATTCTCTATATTTGAGCTTTCTATATTTACAATATTTCACTCAGTCGGTCAATGATGCCTACTGAGTGCATGTTACCGGTACTCACCCTAGAATTCTGCATCTTTTCATGGTGCAGGTCCAGGTACTAGCTGTAGTCACTGAGTTAGGGGTTCACAAGTGATTTAGGAGACATTAGTGAGCATCAGCAGCTCTAGACATTCTGCAGTCTCCTTCTATTTTAACGGTCGTCTTTTATATTTAGACATTGGCCTTGTATATGTAGTTTAGATTTGTATATGTAGATTGCTATTTTGGTTATATATGTAGATATGTATATCTTATTTGGAGTATATAATAGCTCTGTACAGATAACTTTCAGGTCTTGGGTAGATTATTTTTGTTATACTTAGATATTTCTAGTATCCTTATCATTAGTGATTCAGGATAAGTGTCGTGGGCATTGGGTTAACTTGCTTGTAGGAGGGATCTAACAGGAGTCACCATGACTTGAGAAGTTGGGTCGTGAAAAGGTGATATCAAATTTCAGAAAGTCAATGGACTATTGGCAATATCATATGACCAAAATCAATAACACAAGAAGTTTCCTAAGCATCTCGTCGCCTCCTGAAGATAAGTCACGGACGTCTCCGTACTCATTCACAGGACTCTACTAAATGGTAGCTCTTTATTGATGAGACCAGTGAACCTAAGGGTCTGATACCACCATGTCACGACCCAAATTGTCAAGTCATGATAACGCATGTTAGATCTCTTCTACAGGCAAGCCAACCCAATGCCCACGACACCTGTCCTGAATCACGAATGATAAGGATACTAGCAACATATAAGTACAACAAACACAATCTACCTAGGACCTGGAAGTCACCTGTACAGAGCTACTATAGACTCCAAATAAAATATTCATATCTACATACATAACCAAAATAGTAATCTACACATCCAAATCCAAACTACATATACAAGGCCAATATTTGAATATAAAAAACGATCATCAAAATAGAAGGAGACTGCAGAATGTCCAGAGTTGTTGATGCTCACCAATTTCTCTTGAATCGCTTGTAAACCCCTAACTTAGTAACTGCAGCTAGTACTTGGACCTTCACCATGGGAAGATGCAGAAATATAGGGATGAGTACCGGTAACAGGCACCCAGTAGGCATCATCGACCGACTAAGTGGAATACTATACATATAGAAGGCTCAAATATAGAGAACTACAGTAAATATCACAAATCAAAATCTGATCAAGGATTAAACATGTCTGGAGAATCATCGAAACCCAACTGAACCAACCCAAGTGGTGTGCAATAATACTAACTGACAAAACCCCAAGAACAAGTGTCAACTATGTCTATGATGTTCGAAGACCCAACTGAGCAGAAACAGGCAATGAACAATGAAACCATATTACAACTATCACACGATTGAGATATAGTGTTGTACACGAGTGCATAACTCTAATATCTATGCATTTACGTTGACTAGGCCCCCCACAATACCATAAGGTACACCCATGCACAATCTAACTGACAGAGTCACCACGAAACCTAACTCTCAATACCACATGATCAAGGGGTCGAGATGTACGGGGGTGTGAGGCTTTAGTGTCTATGCTTGTACATCGATTGGGCCCCCATAAGCTCAGAAGGTACATCCATGCACAATCAGGGTGTGTATAGGGATGTGGATCCACGGGAAATCAATCAGGTCCTCGACCCAAAGTACCATATAACCATCGGGTCCTCGATCCATCCAGGAACCAATATCACATGGGGCCTCGAACCCCTAATTCTTCCGATCTAGCCTCCGATCAGGGCAGTCAACCAGGGCCAGATGGTCTAATAATATACATAATGGTGGGACGTATTTCCCATGAAAGAAAGAATCCCCCTAACACAATCAATAGGGCTTCAAACCTGAAATACAACTGATGGGCTCCTCGAACCAGAACATCAACAGGTGCTTAGACCTCAGAATCGGTATCCGCTACCCGGTATCCCAATTGTGGTCATTAGACTCAGACCATGGGGTGCGACTCCCGGGTCTCAAACACTCGACATGGCCATCGGAGCTCAGAGCACAGGGAGCGCCATCTAGGCATCAAAGTACCAAAATAGTCACTCAATTAGTCTATCTTGAGCTGAAACCCCAAAGTCATATCGTGCCAAGAGTAAATGTAGGCGACGACACTCATAACATATATATCCCACACAATCCAACCCATACAACTGCAAGTTACCATTCCTCAGATAATACTAGCTAATCCGAGTCTCATGTAAGCATAACAAATGCACAAGTACTAAAAACTGTATACAAAAGTATATATCTCACAGACTAATGTAGGGTATATCTCACAGATTAATGTAGGGTCATTCCCACCCAAAGCGAAATACACCACGTTCCAATCAATCACAAGTACTCTGAGTAAATATGAACAATCACAGATATATCACAAGTGTCCAGAACAACCAAGTCCAATAGATTCATATCTATACCAAGATTAGTCCATAGTACGTCTAAATCATAGGTATCCCGAACAAATCGACCCATTGAAATCATATCTATACCAAAGTCGGTCCATAGTATGGTATATAATCAACAAACAGCCTCACAACCAACATATCTCAATAGCATTTGGCTACACATTCATACAGGTAGGAGTTAAGCTAGAATACATACATATCTATAGGTATTAGCCTATATCCAGCCTTTACTAGGCCTTTTCGTAGTTAAACCATGCCAAAACTCAGCTACTATAGTGATCACAACTAGTACAACCTAGAATAACCAAAAGTATCCCAAAATAATCGTAGTTACCCCACATGCTAAGTACAACGACTATCCAGGAAAACAGGTATTAACAAATCATGACAATAGTGTTTAAATACATAGCAGGAAATATAACTAACAATCAACCTCAGGATATATAAACATATCTTACTCAGGACTTCCAACCACGATCACGCTCCCAATATACATGTATTTCAGCTAAATTTAGAGGTAAGGAAATCCTAGCCTACCTGAAAGGCAAATCCACGCACTCCAGATCAGTCATGTGAGTTTTTCCTCCCTGATGACCTCCAAATGTCACTCAACTGTCAAAATATGAGTCACAATATCAATGCGGCCATTTTGGCTATAATATCTCAAGAAACTGGGGATAATAGGTTAATTGTGACTAAAATGGAAAAAATGGAGCCACGTCCAAAATGCCAAACCAACCCCCATAGAATGATCTCTACGTCACGTCGAGCCTATAGCCAAAAATTGAGTTCAAAACAATAAGAAATAGCTGAAAAACAAATGACATTTCTTATCGAAAAGTAACATATACATATAGCAGCTTCCCGAACAAATTTCTTTAAAATACAATTCAATTAACAAAACCTGAATATACCATAATATAGGTCTCGACAAGTAGTACAGTTTAGACCCAAATTTCACTTAGTTCTGATAAGAAAATGCCGAGATATCGCATTCCAAATTTTTTCCAAAAAAACACAATGTGACCAGCAGCAATATCAATACTTTTGCATCAAACGAAACTTTATCAATTAATTATGACATTACCACGGCGTGCATCACGCAAAAACACATAGAATAGACCCAAATTTTATCAAAATCTCACTTAAAACAGATAAGAAATTGCATGTCAAAGTTTTCAAAAAATATATTCAATATATAGCAGAAAAACATCAAATTTTACCTCAAACAATGCGCCAAAATCAATTTCTGACACTTTCACCATGTTTCTCTTGCAAAAATATATAAGTTAGCCTTTTGAATCACCAAAATCGATAAAAATGATAGAGAAATCATCGACGGAAGTTGCCGGATTATTCTTGCGTTAATCTGGTTATATTTCCAGATATATACACTTTTTTCTTTCTTTTTTTTCACTGCCTTGATACGTGGTGGGCTCCCAGTGGACCACGTCACCTATCGCCTTTTAATTTTCAACAACCGCTCAAATTTTTTTCGATGTTCTAACCTCACTCAAAGTCGAAAAAATACAATCCATATATGAAATCTGATTAGAAACGACATTTTGGACTAAATGATATAGTCAGAATTCCCATCAGGGGTTCATTTTATTCCAATGTGGGTTCCATTTCCTAATATCGAAATCTATCGAAGAGGCCAAAACACACCCGAAAGCCCCGAGAATCAAACAAAAAGTCCTCCCATACCAAACTCGACGTTTTGAATCCAACGGTCCAGTCAGAATTTTCATTTTGGGCACGCTTCCTAAGGACATTGATTAAAGTCAACTATTGAATCATTTTGAAGGTTAAATTTGCAAAACTCGATATTATTGCACCGAACATGCTCCTAACCTAAATTGGTTGTTATGGAGCTGATGGAACCGTCAGAATTCCTCTCTAAGTCTGTTTACTAGGACTTAACCTGAAAATTCATTTTATAGTTATAATCCCTCATTTAACTCAAAAAAACTGCATAAATGTCAAACGATTCACCCAATGACCAAACAATCACTATCAATAAGTCACAAATAGACCGAGGTCATTATACAAAAGCTCAAACTAATAAAATATTCGCGAAACCACAGAAATAACCTGGAGGGTCATTGCAATATCCCCCACTGATAGAACTTTCATCCGTGAAAGTAAGAATAAAGGTGTACCTAAAGACTCTAATCCAAACCAAATAGGGATTCTAACCTTGAACTCACATTAGAGAGTGAATACGACACCCATAAGCATGCTCAATATTCAACAACAGTCCAGGTAATCTCAACTAACTGGAAATACCACAAGTCGTCAGTAGGTAACAAAGAATCGATGTAGCAATCTCTAAGGAATCCTCAACGATCACGCACCCACCCCATTAGTTCGATAAGCTAACATGTAATAGGAAATAAGGTAAAGTTTGTATTGCCGGAATATGCCTATAGTTATGGGTGACTGTGATTTTTCGATTGCCCACTGGTGTGTTGAAATTAATGAAAGAGAAAAAAGAATAAAAATTCAAAAGTGAGAAGGGAAATAAATATTTTACAAAGAAAGAACGAACAATAGTTAAATATGTATATGTTTTAATGTCAATTATATGTACTAAGGGTGTGTTTGGTATGGAGGAAAACATTTTCCGGAAAATGTTTTTCAATTTTCCCATGTTTGGTTGACTTAAATGTTTTGAAAAATGTTTTCCAAATCAACTTATTTTCCTCAAATTTAAGGAAAATGACTTCCTTCCAAAAACTAAGGAAAATATTTTTCAAAACTCTTATCCAATTTCAACTTGTTTTTTTATCCCATCCCTACCACGATCCGCCTCCCCCCCCCCCCCCTCACCCCCACCCCCAAAAAAATTATTATTTTAAAAAAAATTAAAAATTTATTTTTGAAAAATATTTATTTTTTAAAAATATCAAATTATGAGAATATTTTCATGTCAGAAATTATTTTTCTAAAAGATATTTCCTATTCTCTAGCTAAAAATATAGGTTTTTAAAAAAAAATCATTTTTTAACCAAACAATAGAAAATATTTTTCACTCACCAACAAAACATAAGAAAATGAGTTAGAAATCAACTCATTTTCGAGGAAAATATTTTCCATAGAAAACATTTCCCTCCATACCAAACACACCCTATGTGTAAAAGTCAACATGTGTCAAAAAGTTAAGAGTACTATACATCAATCAACGTTAGAATAGGCATAGTATTTTGAGTGTGTTAGAAAAGAAATAGTATCCTGTATTGTTAATGTCATAATTTACCATGTATAAAAATAGTATTGAATAAGATATACTATGGATTATACACAGGTTGAAAAACTACCAAATAAAAAACTAAATAATGCCAAAGTTAATAATTAATGCATGTATCCTGTGCTAAACGACCCCTTAAGAGTTTCTATGTTTTTTTTCGCTAGAAGTTGGAATTGGAATGCAGTGCAAAGTAAACCAGAACATCCTTTGGTAAAGAAGTTGATAGAAATGAATATGACCAAATCTTTATCAACTGAAGTCATTTCTATAAACAATACCCCATTTGTTCTGTCTTTTAGAAAGTCTGGATGACTCAATTGGGTCGTGACACAAAACTTATTTTGAGAAAGTGCTTAAACATTAAAGTGATGTGTGATAAAAATTAAAAATACTTTTGACAGTGCTGGTATGCTAGGTGATTCAATCTCATAAGGCAAACTATGTATTATAAGATTGTAACTTAACCCGATAATGCAGTTATATGGGATTTCATCGGGTTTTTTATAGTTGTCAAGTTAGATGCTTATATCTTTTAGGCACAATACATAAATTAGTCCCTTAACTTGAAGTCAAATTTTAAGTTGAAACTTCAATTTGCAAAATGCATAAATAGGCACTTCAACTTCCCCGTTTTTTATCAATTAGGCACAAGCGTCCTACCTGGCAAAACGCGTTTTGCACACGAAATTGGAGCTGGGGCTAGGGGGGATGAGGGTTCGAGGCGCAGTAAAAAATTAAAATTTACAAAATTTGAATTTTTCGTAAAATAATTTTAAATTTTTTTTTGTATGGGGCGGGGGCGGGGGTGGCGAGGAGGGAGGATCCGAGGTGGAGTAAAAAATTTAAATTTACAAAATTTAAATTTTTCGTAAATTAAATTTACTTTTTTCTGTATGGGGTGGGGGGATGAGGGTCCGAGGTGGAATACAAAATTT
>JBCEWC010021559.1:0-10411 GCA_038996855.1 Solanum aculeatissimum | reverse complement strand
ACACTAGTATTTAAGTCTTATTGTCCTTAGGTCCTATCCAAAACATATATTCCTTACATAACATGCCACAGTATGTATATCATGGAGGATGTGAAGCACGGGGTCTCACACTTTACGACTCCCATTTACGGGTCATAATTTAAATTACAGCTTGTATATATTGGGACATAAAAATCTAGAGCCAAAAGGGACATCAAATCTTATAAATCCAGAAACAAGAGTCATAGAATCATCTATGACCCATAATTGGGGCTTTGTAAGTCGGCACCATCATTATTTTCTTTACTCGATCTGAGTTAATTTTGAATCAAATAAAAGGGGTAAAATTACAATTACCCATTTTAATTTTCCCAAAATCCCTGACCTTCATCTCCGATGTCAACCAAGTTCTGACACCCCACTTCTATATTCGATGAGTTTTTCGGCTAACTCAATTATTTTGGTCACTTCTTTCCCATAACTTTGGACAAAAATCCCTAATTCAGGATAATTTTAGTATCTACATAAACCTACAAGAATATTTTGTAAGTTCTCTTGGTTCCATACTCTAAAGTTCGAACTAGGGCCCCTGTTATGATCGAATAATGTGCTATGCCTCTTTCCCTAATTATTGACTAAGTATTTACACAAAATTCAATGTTCCTTAGTTTTTAGTTAGAATCTATCAACTAAATTACCATGTGAAAATTGATTAGCATGATGATTAGGAATCAAGTTGATATGCTAGACTGAGTAGTCGTGAGAATTATTATTGAAATTGATGATTAGGAATCAAACATGGGCTTAGTACAGTCAGATAGTCCATGCATAGACTCCAGTTACTACAATACCACCTCCCCAATCTAACAAGGGGGAACTTTGAGGAGCGAGAGCATCTAATTTCTAGGTTTGGATAATGTCTCAATCGAGCTCAGTAGACCAATCCGATTCAGGTTTCAAGGAGGGGTTAGAGTTAGAGTCAGACAACTCTAATACATCAGTTACAGTCTCAGTTAGAGCAATAGGATAACCCCACCATTGGTGCGTTGAGGGCATGTGCGAGATACACAGACAGGATATCAATCAAGACAATCACGGCCAAAATATTGAGGAGCCCCAAATACTAACGTCCAAGTTAGAGGTTGTTCCTGTCATCCGGGGTTTATTTTACTGTTACCACTTAGACTAGATCGTTTCACCTTTAGGGAAATATTCCCCAGCCTTGGTTCATGAGTTTTATGCTTTGTATGTCTCTACAGTAATCAAGGGCATCTCAAAGAAGTCCAAGTCATAAGACCAGCCACCTCTCACTTAGAATTTGGTACGATATGTACTTGTTGGTCTTTTAGAGACCATAGTCGGACATTTTCTATTCGGTCCAAACATCTAGACACCGGTCTTCACTACAAAGTTTGATTATAGGTTGAGACTAGCTCGCGCTCGTGTTGTCATGCAGAACCTGTCCCAGAGAGTTGATTTACTTCAATGAGTGGCTAGTATATCACTGAGCGAGGCATAAATGAAAATTAGGTATCTAATATCGACCCTATTATTAAGGCCTCGCTTTGTTTAGCAGCCAAATTATGGTGGGTTGTGTTCTGATCGCATATTTGGCCGACACAAGTGAATAATAACCTTATTGTGGACTATGTTGTGTTAGTAGCCAACATTATGGATGGTTATAATATTGATTTCACCCAATTCATCATAGAGGAAATACACGAGAGGGCATTTAAGAGGTCGACCATTATTCCCTTTCCCAACCTAATTCACAGACTATGTACAGATGTAGAGATGGAGATCATTCCTAATGTTAACCTCCTGATAGACGTGCAAAGGACTCAGGATGTCATCCTGATAAAGGCCTATGAGAATCCTATTTCTCCTAGGTAAGTACCACAAATAATGGTCAAACTAATAGAGATATTCGTCGGGTAGCTAGCTTCTGAAGATGCACCACCAACTGCAGAGTTTGAGAGGTCCCCATCGATTATACAAGAGGCAAAGATAGACCCCACCTCTATTTCTACCATAGTGCTACAGGTTGTACCACTGTGTCCACAGCCTGCGGGTATGGTTTACATATCCACTGAGTCTATACAACCTCTGGTATAACGCTAGACTCAGATTAAGTCCCAGTTTGCTCAATTAGTTTAGCATCTCAGGCCTTGGGTACAAAAGGCCATCTCGGAGTTAGAGGAGCAGATAATGAAGTAGTACCAAGCTATCTTGGATTAGCAGATCAAATTTATACACAACTAGTAAGATGTTTTTGAGAGTTTCCCGGAGGATTGCCTCAGGATTTTACACTCTAAACCTCTCCACGATCAGAAAGGAGATCCAACAGCTTCGATAGGAGATGATAACAACACCAACACCAGCATCAGAATTGATGACGATTGTTATTCCTATAGCCATACCTTTGGTGTTGGATTTATTTATAGATGAGCCACCAACTATGATCTCTAGGAAGAGACTATGTTTTAGTGTTGATGAATCCAACACTACATCGAGACTCTTTTATAAGAGAGAGAGCTAGCAGATTGAGGCCGCCAGATATGCATTGATGGTTGATGAGCAGATGAAATTAGAGTGGGATTATGAACATGTGAGTGGTTCTAGACCTTCTACATCTGTTATTGTGACAGAGGAGAACACCTAAGAGTCACAGGGTAGTTAGACTGGTATCAACACTTAGGTGCCATAGGCTTGATTTTTGTCTCTATTTATGCTTTTATATTCGTTTTAGTGCATTGATGACGATGCATAATATTTTTTGATGGGGTGAGGGTAGTTATATGTCTCAGTAAAGTCTGAGTAACCAAGGCATATATCTACTCATATTTTGAGTCCCCGGGGTTTTATTGTCTGTGTTCTTTCCCTAAGGACATTTATTTTCTATTGAATTGGCATGTGTATGATGTATAATTAGTAATAGTGGCATATTTTATTGATATCTATGGCGTGGATTGATTTGGATTAAAAAATGATACTCTCCCATTTTGATTGATGTGTTGTTAGATAGTTTTTATAGTAATTGTGTTGGATCTTTGTATGACATTATGAATATTGATAGGATAAGGCTAATTTGAACTAAAAAAACATGAGCCAGATGTGTAATTTGACAGTGTTAGTCAGTGCCAAGTGAGTGTGAGCTAATTGCATTATTCTTATGTCGTGTATCAATCCAGAACTTTTCCCATTAATCTAAACTAATACTATAATAGAGGATTTGATTTGCGTTTTATGTTGTTTTTACATGATTATAGGATTCAGGATGTTTTTTTGAAGAGTTGCAAATTTTATTGTCAAGTGGCCTTATACGAGCCCATTTACGGTTTGTGGTTTAATCCATGAACCATAGATGGTGCTCATGGTTGAGATACAGTGAGTACTAGAAAATATACAGGATGAAACTACGAAGGATAGGACGAATCATAGTCCAGTATGCAACCCGTCAACCGTGTCGTGGAAGAAAAAACAAAAAAAGTCAAAATTCTAGTCTATGATGAAAACGACAACTCGTAATCTAAGTTGCGCATCGTAGATGGTGTTTGGTGAGAAAAAGCCCTGAATTTAGAGAAGACACTCTATTGTTCAGTTGGCTTCTTTTATTCTTTGAATACTTAGACAAAAATATTGTGTTAAAAATATTGTGTTCATACTTTTGGATTTTCATATTGCCAATTAAGTGAAGATTTTGGATTTTCGTTCTTCGATTCTTTGTTGTAAGTTCTTAATTATGCAAACATCAATCATGATTACATCTACTACAACAAACATGAGTAGCTAAATCCACAACTAGAGTTGTGAGAACCATGAAGAACTAACAAAGTAAAAATCAAATTATTTGTAGTCCTTGAAAAGTGTGCATAAATGTATTATCTATCTCTTCATTTTGATTACTTTAGAGTGGTGGCCAATGTTAGAACTCATCTTATTCTTACTCACCAAACCAAGGGGGTAACGAATGGAAAAATACATAAATAATAGAGATTTGATGTGATTACACTTATCTAATTAGATTGAACTACCCAAGGGATAGCTAAATCTGGGACTGAGGTAAGGGATAGGAATGCATACACCCGTAGAAGGCCCAAGTTGTATGGTGCAATTCATCAATTTTCTGGCCCAAGAACTTTGGTGAACATAACTTACCAGTTATACATGTTACACACTAGAAAAGGTTACAATTATGAAGTTATATTGTGTTAGGAATTCATAGGGAACACAATACCCTAGTTTCTTTCTCTTATTGATTTCGTAATACTTGCATCTTGTTTGACATTAGCATAGGTTTTATTTATTGTTTCATTGAATCATAAACTCTTCCCTTTTGAAATAAGATGATAAATTTACTCAACATTGCTTTGACTATTCTAAATCTAGACAATATTTCTCGTTGGATCAACCCTAACCATTGTTAGGTTCTATATTTGATAGTGACCTCTTATGCTTTAATTAGGAGGTGTAATATGGGCATGATCATACTGCAATGGCCGAGTTGTAATGGTTGGCTTATTGGAACCTCTTGGGTGAGAACCATTGAAGTAATTGATGTTGCCCAAACTGTACCCCTAATTAGAGAATAAGTGGTCGCTGTCAAAATATAGTACCCAACAAAGGTTAGGGTCGAATCCCACATGGAATATGGTTAGACCTAGAGTAATTATAAGATATTTGTCATGACCCATAAGTGGGGCCTAGATGTGACATGGCGAAGGAGAACCCAAAAGTCCTCGATCAAGCCATCATAGCATCATCACACACATCATCAGTTCGAAAGCGCGGAAAGATAAACACATAACACATAATTCTAGGGGAAAATGGGCTTTGGACTTAAGTTATGGGGATATTTCCGAGAATGGGATGAGCATGAATCACATAGCACATAACAAGTATTTCTAAGAGGCGGGTAAGTAAGACTCAAGCTATGGGTCCATTTTGTGTTGGGGGGTTTTCCACATAAGAACATTCCCAACATTCACAATCCCATAACATGATCATAAGCATAATCGAAACACCATTCCATAACATAGTCCCAAAGTAAGCATGATATAATTTGCAAGAGTCTAACATATCCAACATATCCTCTACATAAGATAGAGCGGGTCCACGACATAATTCGGCCTCACCCTCAAGTCATAAAGTAAGAAAGTAAAGCGATACAAGATAGAGGAAAGTAAATATTACCCTTGGACAAAGGGCTCACCACAAGCAAATAGCTCCAAGAGATCACTCATCGTTCAACGGTAGATAGAGGTCATCGCCGGTTCCTACATAGTTAGAACATGTAGACAAGAGTATAGGTTAGCACAAAAAAGTACTAAGTATGTGGGCATGCAAATGTGTGCATATGAACCTATGACAACCTACATGGCAAGGGCACATACATAGAAGGGAATATAAGAAAGAATAATATTTCAATATGCCATGATGATCATGATGCATGAAATGCCATAATGCTTATTGTATAGAGGGGATGGAACCATAACCGACATCCAAACTCATGTGAGCTACAACATGAACTAGCCCAATAAGGTCTCCCATTGGATCGAACAAGATTACTTAGCAAAGGTAATCTATACCACACCTTACAGGCCTCCCATTTCGGTGTGATGGCCACCTTCCTTATGGGTCTCCCATTTCAGAAGGATTTAAAAACATAGCATATCACATCATATCAAAGCATATCTTACGGGCCTTCAATTTTGGTAGCAACCTATGGTGGCACATAGTTTCTGGAAAGGAGTGAGACCCTTGGGGATAGCCCGCTTACTACTCCAATCATTCTCGGTACTAAGTCATCATCCCACAAGAATACGTATACATATACATGCTTTTAAAATAGAAACTTGACACTTGAACATCAAACCATGCATACTTGGGTTTAAAATCCAAACCACTTCCATTACTCTTATGCATACTTAACAAGAGTCAAACAAATTTCATAATCACGCTTTATGGGATAAAAAGCCAAACGAACTTTCATGTCAAACTTCATGCAAAAGAGTAGCTCCATACTTTTCATACATGTCATATCATATTGGTGTAAACACCCATGTTGCTCAAAGAGCCATATCATAGACTTAGTGTAATCACAACATAGTCATAACCCATACTTGATCAAAATCATAGTCATAAATATGTCTAGGACTTAGCCAAAAATAAACCTTCATGAAAAATCCATGATCATGCATGAAAATGCCATAAGTAACAATGAGGATAACATGGGTACTAGAATTCATACTTTAAATTCAAATCAAGAGTAGTTCATAAGAAATTCAAGTTAAATCAACACTTAAATCATCATTAAAACACTACCCATACATAATTCAAGAGTAAAGGAGACATGCATAACTTAACTTCATCAAATCCATTGAAGCTTCATAGAATTCAAACTTAAATCAACTTTAAATCACCTAATTTCTATATCCCACAATCCAATTCAATTAAATATTTTAAAATTTAAAGGACCCAACATTAAAGAAATCTTAAAATCATAATTTAAAGAGGAGGGTTCTTGGGTCTTCATGGATGAAAGGGAATCCATGAATCAAACCCACAAACCTTGGAATTAATCAAGAGAATTGAATATTTCACAACAACGATAATCTTCCCCAATTTTCTTCAAACTTTCATCAATGGAGGTCAAGAGAGTTGAGAGAATTTGAAATGAATTGAAGTGTGTTAGAATGGATGAAAAGGGATTAGGGTTTGATTTAGGGGGTTTAGGAGACCTTGGAAAGCCAAAAAGGGGCATAGGGTCTAATTAAATTATGAATTAACCATTAATGAAACATACTAAATCACTGTAGACAGCGTGACACGGAAGGCACACAGTGCCCATTTGGTACACGGGTCGTGTACCTGCCCGTGAGGCTACACTTGGCCTCGACTTCGACTTGAACTCTCGGGGGACTTTCTGGATCACTTCACAAGGGGACTCACGGACCATGTAGCTTGACACGGACCATGTACTGGTCCGTGGAGCATCACTTGGTCTAGAGTCCAGCCCCGAACCTTCGCCAACATTTTGCCTCACTTCACGGGACCCCTCACGGGCCGTAAAGGATCACACGGACCGTGAAGTGGTCCGTGGGACCATACTTGGTCCATGGCCTGGCCCCCAACCCCTAGAGCCCACTAGACCAACCCACGAGCACCCACACGGACCGTGGACCACCAAACAGTCTGTGGTCCAGCCCTTAGCCAAATTCCAGAACCTTGTTCCCAGCGTCTTTTCAATTACGGGCAGTCTCACTGGTTTGGCCATAACTTTCCCATACGAACTCCGAATTGAGTGAAACCTATTGCGTTACGAAGATAACTCAAAAGGCTTCTATTAGATATATAGAATCGAACACAGTTCAACCTGTACCAAAAGTTATGATCTTTCAAAGTTCACTTCCCAACCGGCCTTACAACCTCACCAAACATTCCGTTTTGAATCCGGCCACTTAAATACAACCCATGGCTACCAAAATTCAGCCACGACCAGTTTAACAGTAACCTTGACCAACCATTACGAAGTTCAAAAATTTTTGGATCGTTACATCATCTCCCCCTTGGGAACATTCTTCCTCGAATGAGCAATACTACGGCTTGAGGACAACAATCAAACAAGAGACACTTTCATCAAACGTATAACGAATCATGCATCATTTCAAAAATCTTTCAAAACTCATGTCAAAACATCATTTAATTCATTTTCGTGCTCATGTATGTATGCAATGTCATGAAACTCAAGAATTTAAAGAATTAGGACCATACAAGGATAGAACCTAGTACCTTAGGCTTGAGTAGATTTGAAGAGATAGGGATATCTCTCCATCATGTCCAACTCCGCTTCCCACGTCGCACTCTCCACGTCTTGGTTCCTCTAAAGAACCTTGACCGAAGTTAACTCCTTGTTACGAAGTCACTTCACTTGCCTATCGAAAATCTCAATCGACACCTCTTCATAGGTCAAGTTCTCCTCATCCGTCATACCCTCTAAAGATGTAATTACATTAGGATCACCAACTAATTTCCCCAACATGGACACATGGAATACCGGATGAATGGAGCTCATGTCCAAAGGCAAGTCCAACCTATAAGCCACATTGCCAACCCATTCCACAATCTCATAGGGTTCGAAGTATTGAGGGCTCAACTTGCCCTTTTTGCCAAAACACATGATGCCTTTCATAGGGGACACCTTCACATACACCCAATCACTAACATGAAATTCAAGATTTGGGTCACTCGGGAGACTTTCTGGATCACTTCACGAGGGGCCTCACGGATCGTGTAGCTGCACATGGACCATGTATTGGTCCGTGGAGCATCACTTGGTCCAGCATCCATCTTTGAACCTTGGCCAACATTCTGCCTCACTTCACGGGACCCCTCACGGGCCGTGAAAGGTCACACGGACCATGAGGTGGTCCATGGGACCATACTTGGTCCATGGCTTGGACCCCAACCTCTAGGAGCCCACTGGACCAACCCACGATCACCCACATGGAACGTGGATCACCAAACGGTCCGTGGTCCAGCCCTTAGCCCAATTCCAGAACCTTGTTCCCAGCATCCTTCCAATTATGGGCAGTCTCACTATTTTGGCCATAACTTTCCCATACAAACTCTGAATTGAGTGAAGCCAGTTGTGTTGCAAATATAACTCAAAGAGCTTCGATTTTATATATAGAAGCCCACATAATTCAACTCGTGCCAAAAGTTATGAGCTTTCAAAGTTCACTGCCCAACCGGCCTTACAACCTCACCAAATGTTTTGTTTTGAATCTGGCCACTTAAATACAACCCATGGCTACCAAAATTCAACCACGACCATTTTGACACTAACCTTGATCAACCATTAAGAAATTCAAAAAATTTTGGATCGTTACAATATTCGAGCGAATAAATCTACTTATTTCTCGAGGAGGGGGGGTTTGTAAAAAGCAAAAATTAAATCTAAACTAGAACAATCAATCAAGTGCAAGTGTTGTGAAATCAGTGGAAGAAAATAACTAGGAAATTATATTCCCCATGATTCCCTAACTCGATATATCCAGATAATCATATTCTTTTCCAGTGTGTAGCATGCAGAACGGTAAGTTAAGTTCACCAAACCCTTTGATAGGTGAGAGGTAAATTTCACAATCCGATTTGATCAATTCCCGTAGTGTGACATTACTAACCCTTAACATTTTTTCCAGTACAACCACTCCTTGATTCAATTAGGTTTATTAGATGAGAGGGAACACATCAAATCCTATTAATTATTCCTTTTTACCATTCATTACCACCTCGATCCAGTTGATAAGAATTTGGATGAGTTCTAACATTGGCCACCATTAAAAAGCATTCATATTGAAGGGTATAATAAATAAAATACAAATCAAAAATAAAATAGGAAAACTGGATTCGATAGCTTCCATGAACCAAGTTACGGGCCATATAAGGAACCACGGCCCATACCTGGGCTTTATACTCTGCACTTTCCCAAAAATTTGTACCAACCTATGAGACCTTTCTACAGGTTGTATTATGTCTAACGACTCATATGGGGTTTCATCTGTTACCTTGTAACAACCCAAAAATTTTTTAAATCTCCTTATTATTGGCCTTATATGATGTAATACTGGTCATGGTTGAGTTTTGGTAGCCACGGGTTGAGTTTAAGTGGCCGAATACAAATTGGGCTAGTTGGTGGCCGAGAGGGACAGTTTTGGTAGTATACTTCAAATATTCATAACTTTTCATGTGGGATGAATCATATGGGATAATACATATTAAATGGAATCTATTTAAGTTAGCTTTGCAACACAACTGGTTTCAATCAATTTGGAGTTCGGATGAGGGATATATGGTCCAAACAGTGAGACTGTCTGAAATTCAGAAGACATTGGAGATAGGCTCAGGAAAATGGCCAAGGATAGGGACACGGGCCATGAAACTTTGCACAGATCGTCTAGGGTGTCTTCAAGTGTTCCAGTGAGCTAGGGGTGGCCTGGAACCACCCCTAAGACAAGTATAAACCAACGAGACCTTGGACGACTCATCCACTATCCCGTTAAGTTGGACAGTGTCTTGGCCAAGCCAAGGATGGTTTTGAGGGGCTATGTATAGACTTACAGAACCCTCACACCGACCATCACACCTCAAATGGTCTTTCAAGTTATTCGTGAAGTGTTACAGAAAGTCCTCCGAGAATTCGCGTTGGAAATTAGTTAAGGGAGGTTTGACGGAAGAGGAAACGGCCAGTGTGCCATTTGACGGCACTGTAGCAACTGTTTGGAACTGTTTCCAGTTAAAAACTCCATTTTATTAATGGTATTTTCGTGATTTAACCTAAGGTCTCCTAAACTCCTAAAACATTCCCCAAACCCTTATTCATCCATTCAAACTCTCCTATACACTCTCTTAAGATTCTAAGACTCTCTTG
>JBCEWC010021558.1:0-10412 GCA_038996855.1 Solanum aculeatissimum | reverse complement strand
AAGTTTGAAAGCGTTTCCAAGAAGATGTACGGTTAATGATATGTACTTAAGGTTTTAGGGGACTTAAAAGAGGCTTAAGAATTAATTAAATTACGAAAATACCCTCAATAAAATATAACTTTCCAGAATAAAACAATCTACAGTGCCGTCAAGATGCACACGGCCCATCAACCTTGCCGTCAAAACTCCCTTAGCCAAATTTTCAACACGAACTCACGAAAACTCTCTGTTGCACTTGACGAGCAACTAAACGGACCGTTCAATGGTTGACGGCCCGTGTGAGGTACCTTCTAACCTCACTTAGATTCAAAAACTCATCCAAGCCATGGCCTAGCCACTGCCTCACTCAATGAGGCAGCAAACGGCCCGTTCAAAGTGCAAACGGTCCGTTGAGGAACCGTTGACCTACACTTGGCTTAGGGGTGGTTCCAGGCCACCCCAAGCTCTCTGTGACATCTCACAAGGCACTAAATAGACCGTGAAAATTTTCATGGTCCGTGTCAAAGTCCTTGGCCAATTTTCTGAGCCTATCTCTAATGGCTTCCGAATTTTAGGCAGTCTCACTGTTTAGGCCATATCCCCTCATTTGAAGTCCAAATTGAGTGAAACCACTTTTGTTACAAATCTAACTCAAAGAGGTTCAATTTGATATGAATTATCCCACATGGTGCATCCTACATCAAAAGTTATGACTGTTTGAAGTACACTACCGAAATATTCCCTCTAGGCCGCTATCTAGCCCAATTTGCTTTCGGTCACATAAACTTAACCCGTGGCTACCAAAACTCAACCATGGCTTGTATTACATCATAGAATGCCAATCATAAGTAGATTTGTTTCAAAAATTTCTGGGTTGTTACAGTATGGTTTGTGGTTGTCATGTGTCTCATTCATCAAGTCATGGTCAAAGGAATTCCATTGGTTGAGTTTTTCATGTGAATCATTGGGAGGGTCAATTTTAACTGGCAATATCTCTTAGCACAAGAATAATTGGGTGGTCCATGACCTATCAAATTGAAGCTCTTTGAGTTAGATTTATAATGTAGTTAGTTTCACTTAATTCGGAGTTTGGATGAAGAAGTTATGACCTTTTTAGTAAAGATACCTGTGCAAGGATTTGAACTGGAAAATTGGCTAAGGCATGGCACCACGAGACCCTATACGGGTCGTAAGCCTTTAGAAGGTCCGTGTGGAGGTCCCTGTCTGACCTCTCATGGGGGTGTGATGAAGTATTTCGTGATGGTCTTGACTTAAGGATTGATTCTAAGTATGAGGTTAGTGTTTCGGAGTTCACATCAACGAGACGAAATCCCTCACGGGTCATTTGAGCCTTGATGAGTCGTGTGGCTTCATGGTGCCAAAGCTTGGCTGTAAATTGGACAAGTGAGGTGCCATGGACCATTTCACGGTCTGTGTGAGGCCTCACAGTCTGTGTAGCCTCCTGTATGGTCGTTGGAGTGAAAATTTTCTAAGTATAGATTTACTATCTCGAACCTTCATCAGTGAAAAGTTTTCTAAGTATTGCTTGACGAACAGGTACACGAATCATGCACCCTTTCACGGTCCGTGTAGTGGGTCGTCCAGATGACCCCTGGCAGCCTTTTAAGGCTCATCATTAATGGCTTAATTATAATTTTGGTGATTTTCTAAGGTCGTTTTAGTCTTCCTAAGCTCTCCTAAACATATGAATTAGCCTATACACCTTTATTCCTATTCAAATTCATTCCCAACACAGAACATTCAAACTCTCTCATATAAAAGCTCTCTTCCAAGTGTGGGTTGAAGGTTCAAGTTGGAATTCAAGAAAGTCTTCTTCTTCAATCATTCTTCTCCTTAAAGCTTCTAGTTAATCAAGGTATGTGGGATTGATTCATAGTCCTCTTTCAACCATGAAGACCCCAAAACTCTTTTACACTTGAATTTATGAAATTTAAGCTTACTTTAAATATGAGTCTTTAAATTTATTGTTGATTTGATTAAATTGAAGTATGGGTTGTACTTATTGGATAATTTTAAAGTGATTCAAGTTCAATTATCATGATTCGCATTGAGATTATGAATATTCAATTATGCATGTCCCTTTAAGTCTTTAATTCAAGCATGGGTAGTATGAATTATGCTTTAAATTGTGAATTTAATTATGATTTAAGAATGAATCTACCTTATTATGATGATTTACATGTTAATCTCTATTTCCCATGTTATTCCATCATCATTCATGGCATTTGCATTCATGAGCATGGATTTTTATGAAGCTTATGATGTAGGCTAAAACCCAATGATATTTATGACTATATTTTCAAGCAAAGAATTAGTATGACAAGGTTATGATCACACTATGTCTACGATATGGATTTTTGAGCAAATGACGGGTGTTTACACCTTATGTATATGTTTAAAGGAACATAGGATTGAGGTTGGAGGTGGGGTGAACTATCTCCAAGAGTCCATACTCCTTTCTCATACCTATGTAAAGAATGGAGCTATTCCTATGCATGAAAGTATGTCATGAAGAATGATTTAACTTTTTAGTCATGTATGCATGAAAGTAAGTAAAGAAAGTGATTTGACCTTTAAGCCCAACTATGCATGGTTATGATTTCAAAATATTTATCCTCTTTTCAAAAGCATGTATATGTATACATATTCTTGTGGGATGATGGCTTAGCACCGAGGGATTGGAGGTGGGGTGAACTATCTCCAAGGGTCCATACTTCTTTCCATCAAACTATGTGCCAAACATAGGTTCATGTTTATGCCTCTTATGAGATGATTATGTTAAGAATGGATCTACCTTTGGCAAGTAGGTCACCTCTTTATCCATTGTCGGGTAGACGATGGAGTTCCAAGTTATAGCTCACTTGGTTTTATGTCAATTGAGGTCACATCCCTATTATGTTTATATGACTAAGCATTCATACATCATGGATTTCATGGCATATTAATATTGTATCCTTTCTTGTATTCTTCTTTCTATATATGTTTCCTTGTCATCTAACATTGCTTTACAGGTTGTTCATGTCATATGTACCGCATACTTAGTACATTTAAACGTACTAACGCATATTATTTTGCCTGCATGATCTAACCATGTGGGGATCAGAGACTACATCTATCTATCTTTTGACGGTTAGCTTGGATCTTTGAGTATCATTGTGGTGAATCCTATGTTCCAGGGACAACATCCACCTTCTATCTAGCTGTTATGTTATGTCGTTTATGTCTTTACTTTAAGAGTGAGCCCGGAACATGTCTTGGCCCCTATCCTAATCTAGACTAGAGACATTATTGGACATCATGGAGTCTTCTGTACGAATATATTATGTGTATACTTGAGATGCTTTGGTTATGTATTATGCATGGATGAGATGATTATGGTTATGTTATTATGACATGATTAATGGAAATATGTTTATGTGGAAAGTCCCAAGTCCCTTCTTATCCCCATAGCATGAGTCATACTTACTCGCCCCTTAGAACTTATTTGCTAAATGCTATGTGATTCATGCAAATTTCATCCCCGATGACATCCTCATAGCTTGAGTCCAAAGTCTCGTAACCCCTTAGAATTATATGTTTATTGTTTAATTACGCGCTTCCGAACCAATAATGTGTAAATGATTCTAAGAGGCTTGTTTGAGGACTCTCGGGTTCGCATTCTCCATGTCACGCCTAAGCCCTACTCTTGGGTCGTGACATCCTCATGCATGTATTTGATTAAGGCATCGATCATTGACGACATATTGAGCTTATATCCGTTGATTATGATTATGCATATTGTTTATTTGGATCATGATTCTTGGTTATATTGCACCCCACATACTTAGTACATTTCAAGTACTAACGCATACTTTTTGCCTACTTGATCTAACCATGTAGGGACCAGAGCTCTTATCCATCATCCTCCTCCACGTGGCTAGACAATTCGGTTGGATATCACTTTTGGTGAGTCCTCCACTTTGAGGACAATAGTCATTTTAGTTTCATGCTTTAGTAAGACTTGTCTATTTATGAACATTTATCTTTTGAGGGTGAGCCCGGGAGATGTCTTGACCCTCATTTCATCCGTTTTAGAGATGTTGTTGAATACTTGGATATGTGTGCTATGAGTTCGACTCTTATTATGTTATTTATTATGAAAGACTCCCTTAGTACCTTATTCCCCTCTTGTGCTTGTTGTATGTTGTTGATAATATGAAAGTCATAAGTCCCTAATTGCCCCCATAGCGTGAGTCATACTTACCCGCCCCTTAGACTTTACTTGTTATGTGATCCATGCTAATCCTCTTCCTTACAACATCCCCATAGCATGAGTCTAAAATTCAGCTTCCCCTAGCATTATTTGCTACTTGTTGTTGTTTATTTACGCTTCTACAACCAAGGAAGTACTATGCATACTTAAGAGGCTTTTTTGGGGTCCTTTCAGGTTCCTCATTCGTCGTGTCACGTCTAGGTCCTAAGCTTGGGGCGTTACATCAAAACATAATGTAGTAGTATTAAGACTTGTATGTGGGGCTTAACTTGTTGCTTAGAAGTCGTAGGACTAACAAGTTTTACCTTTAGGGCAATAGTCATAGAGTATCTCATAAATTAAAACACTATGTGATATCATCAAATCTTACCTATGGGGCTTAACTTCTTGTTTTGATGTCCTTGGGATAAGAGGCAAGAGTTATAGAACGTATGATAAATCAAGACACAATTTAGTAGTGTCAAGTCTTCCCTATGTCTTGACTCTAAGGACAGAATTATAGAGCATCTCATAAATCAATATGTAATGTGGCAGTGTCAAATCTTTCCCACAAGGTTTGGCTTGTTGTTTAGAAGTCCTTGGACTAAGAAGTCTTACCTCTAGGGCAATAGTTATAGAGTATCTCATAAATCAAAACACGATGTGATATGTCAAGTCTTGCCCATGGGGCTTAACTTGTTGTTTTGAAGTCCTTGAACTAAAAGGCAAGAGTGATATATATGATAAATCAAAATAAAATATAGTTGTCAAGTCTTGCCCGTGGGCTTAAGTTGTAAAGTTCTTGGTCTAAATCTTGTCTTTAAGGAAAGAGTTATAGAGCATCTAATAAATCAAGAAATAATGTGATAGTGTCAAACCTTGCCCTTGAGATTTAACTTCTTGTTTTGAAATACTTAGGCTAAGAGGCAAGGGTAATAGACCATGTAATAGTGTCAAGTCTTGCCCATTGGACAGAATTTATAAAGTTCTTAGTTTAAGTCTTGTCTCTAAGACAAGGTTATAAAGTATTTCATAAATCAAAAAAAATAATTGTGTCAACTCTTGTCCATGAGACGTAATTTGTTCTTTAAAAGTTTTTATGTTAAGTATTGCCTCTAAAATAAGAGTTATAGAGTATTTCGTGAAATTTCAAACTATATATATTTAAATAGTAAATATGAAAAAAACTATCTTGAACCTTGGCACTTGAATTTAAAAATTATTTTTATTTAAAAGAAACACAAAACGTATAAAAATAAATATTGTTTATAGTTTCATAATTAAAAAAAATAAAAGAACCAAAGATAAGGAAAAAATAAAAAAAAGAAAAAAATAGAAAGAAAGAACAAGAGAAAAAGAAAGGAAGAAAAGAAACAAAATACGCTTCGAGAGGTATTTCTTGAATTAATTTTCTGCATACTTTGTGTGTGATACGTATTTATGATTATTGTCTATAATTCATGTAAACAATAAGATCTTGAGAATGTTTCCGTTGTGTGATATTTTTCAACAACTGGTATCAGAGTCTTGCTTGCATCTTTATGGATAAACTAATATATATGTATGTGCAGTTGTATATATTTTCATGGTGGTTATTTTTTAATCCCGTGAAGGACAAAAAGTTTTTCAATAATGTTGGCAACATAAAAGTAATCGATTGATGATTATTAACCTGCCGTGAGAAACAATTAATATGACCTTTAATTATTTGGATTGTGCTTTTTTATTAATTAAGAAAAGGCATGATATATAATTATTTATTCACATGTTTGAAAAATAAAAGGATAAAAGGGTTTCAGTGGTGACAATTTGGTTACTGTTAAATCGAAAGAGAAAAAAGAAGGAAAAGAAAAAAAAAATAAGAAAAAAAGTGAGAAATGAGGAAAAAAAGAAAGAGAGAAAACCAAAAAATATAATTGTTTTAGTTCCATGTAATTATCAAAATATAATCTTACTTTATTTTACTAGATATGAAGGGTAATTTTGTCCAAAGAATTTTTATTAAATGAAGAAAGGATATTTTTACTAGGGTGTGCATCGGTCGGTTCGATTCGGTTCGGTTCTAGACATTATCGATTCTATTTATCGATTTTCGGTCTTTAAATATGCTAAACCAATAAGATCATTTTTATCGATTTTTGGTTTATTGATTTAAGTCCTTAACGGTCCAGTTTTTCACTTTACCCGATAAGGATGATAATGAGAATTTACATGAATAAAAGTAGATGGAGTACGAAAGAGTAAAGACTAAAGATTGAATACTAAAATGAGTAATTAATTACTTATGTACGATAAAGATTAAAATAGGTAAATTACTATTGTGTCCTATCTATATATACAATAGGAGAAGTAAAAACGTCTACGTGTCAGCACCACAAAAAATGGAATTATGAATTATTATTAAAATTGTTAAAATTAATTTAAAAGTGAAAATAAAAATTGCAAATACTTTTCAAAAAATTTATATATATAATAGGAGAAATAAAAACGCCTATGTGTCAGCACCACAAAAAACGCAATTATGAATTATGAATTATTATTAATATTAATTTATCTAATATATATATATAATAGGAGGAGTAAAAATGCCTACGTGCCAGCATCACAAAAAATGAAATTATGAATTATTATTAAAATTAATTTATCTATATATATATATAATCTATATATATATAATAGGAGAAGTAAAAACGTCTATGTGTCAGCATCACAAAAAATAAAATTATGAATTATTATTAAATATATAATCTCTATATATATAATTTATATATATATATCTATATATATATAATAGGAGAAGTAAAAACGTCTATGTGTCAGCATCACAAAAATAAAATTATGAATTATTATTAAATATATAATCTCTATATATATAATTTATATATATATATATATATATTATAGGAGAAGTAAAAACGCCTACGTGTCAACAGCACAAAAATTGAAATTATGAATTATTATTAAAATTATTAAATTATTAAAATTAATTTAAAAGTAAAAATAAAATTGCAAATACTTTTTAAAAAAAATAATTGAAAAATACTATATATCTAATTTTTACTATTACTTTAATTTTTTACTGTTTTTTAAAATTTAAATTTTAGCAGCAGTTAATTACTATTATAGGGACACATTCAGAAAATATAATTGAATTATTCCGTAAACAAAAAGTGTAGTTTTCACGATTTAACTTCTTATAATTTATTTAAAATACAAATTTATAGGGACACATTCAGAAAATATAATTGAATTATTCGGTAAACAAAATTGTAGTTTTCACGATTTAACTTTTTATAATTTATTTGAAATACAAATTTATGAGTAGTTTACTAAAAATTGTTCTTAAATCATAGTCACTCATAAAAAATATAATTTGTAAATACTAAAAAAAATAATTGAAAAATACCGTATGTCTAATTTTTACTATTACTTTTAACTTTTTAGTGTTTTTAAAAATTCAAATTTTAGTAGTAGTTAACTACTATATTTTTCCTAGAAAAATGTTCCTAAATTATAGGGACACATTCAGAAAATAATTAAGTTATCCGATAAGCAAAATTGTAGTTTTTACTGTTTAACTTTTTATAATTTATTTAAAATTTAAATTTAACAGTAGTTTACTAAAAACGATTCCTAAATCATTGACACTCATTAAAAAAAATAACTGAAATATCTATATATGTGTGTTATTGCTGGAGCAGTTTATATTTTTTCTTTGGGTGTTGCACAAATACAACACACGAAATCCTCATATATTTTTTTTCAAAGAAATCAACTAATTTTTTGTCGGATTTTGCAAAGAAGGGTCAACAATTGCCTAGAATTTTGCAGAGAACGATCAACAATTGCCTAAGTTCATTGACAAGTTTCAACTAATGTATTTACAGTATTTCAATCCTGTATAGGTAACTTTATCAATAATTGCCTAAATTCGGTGACAAGTTTCAGCGAATGTATTTACAGTATTTCGGTCCTGTATAGGTAAGTTTAGTATTTCTAATAACTAATTAGCATTATTTTTTAAAATTCTAACTTTGCAAATTATTTGTAGTTGAAAAAATTCTTTCCTTTTTTTAAGGAGAAAATGAGGATGGTGTCCAATTGAGATAAAAGACGAAAGAAAATATAATGTGATTATATTAATCTTCACAAGCGTGAGGATTAAAGAAAATAATAAAGAGATGAAGACAAGATAGTATATAATTGTGGGCTCTTTCTGTTGTTTTATCTTGACTGATTCTAAACAACATTATATATCATTGAACATATAGATTTTTACAAATGACAAGTCTTCATAATATGATAAACAACATTAACAGTAGTTTACTAAAAACGGTTCCTAAATCATTGACACTCATTAAAAAATAACTGAAATATCTATATATGTGCTATTACTGGAGCAGTTTATATTTTTTCTTTAGGTGTTGCACAAATACAACACACAACACACGAAAATCCTCATAAATTTTTCAAAGAAATCAATTATTTTTTTGTTGAATTTTGCAAAGAAGGGTCAACAATTGCCTAGAATTTTGCAGAGAATGATCAACAATTGCCTAAGTCCGGTGACAAGTTTCAGCGAATGTATTTACAGTATTTCAATCCTGTATAGGTAACTTTATCAACAATTGCCTAAGTTCGGTGACAAGTTTCAGTGAATGTATTTACAGTATTTCGGTCATATATAGGTAAGTTTAGTATTTCTAATAACTAATTAGCATTACTTTTTAAAATTTTAACTTTGTAAATTATTTGTAGTTGATAAAATTCTTTCCTTCTTTTTTTAAGGAGAAAATGAGGATGGTGTCCAATTGAGATAAAAGACGAAAGAAAATATAATATGATTATATTAATCTTCATTAGCGTGAGGATTAAAGAAAATAATAAAGAGATAAAGACAAGATAGTATATAATTGTGGGCTCTTTATGTTGTTTTATCTTGACCGATTCTAAACAACATTATATATCATTGAACATATAGATTCTTACAAATGACAAGTGTTCATAATATGATAAACAATGTTTCACTGAATATATATTTTTGAAATACATTTTTCTTGCACTATTCTTAACATAAATTTTTGTATTGTTAAAAATTCTTATTTCCTTTGAATATTGTGATTTCAAAAAGGTCACAAAAATAGAGCAATGGCAGTAAATTTATTACTCTTAACATAGTAATAACAATTCCCTTTTACTTGCAATAAAATAGATTCTTTCATAAAGAAAAAGTAGAAAAAACTCTAACATATTTGAAATTTAAAAATATTTTTTTGAAATTAATGAAAATGAAAATAAATAAATAAATAAATAAATAAATAATGAATAATCTAAATAATTTTTACCATCTACTTTTTAAAATTAAAATTTTAAAGTATAATATAAAAGCTTGTGATTTATTTTTATTAGTTTAAGATATATTAACTTTTATCTATTAGTTTAAATATTCGTCCAACACGCGGGTACAGTGTCACTGTCAGCACCATTATTTTTTTATAATTCTTATTAATTAAAATATAATATTTTTAATTTTAAAATATTTAAAAATCAATTATCAATAAATATTTTAAAGATATCTTTTTAAAAATTAGAAAGTTATCACAGTTAATATAACTCTTCTTTATTCTTTTAATTTTAAAAAATTCTCTATGAGATAAGTGTTGTGTGAGTTAGTTTTTTTATTTTTTTAAAATACTTTTTTAATATTTAATGAAAGAGACAAAAACCGTCATATGGCAACACAACATAAAAAAAAAATTATAATTATTAAATTAATTTAAAATAAGAAAATATGCATTGTAAATTGCAAACTCAATGTACTCTTTGAATTCCTATAATAAGGGATAATCAACTTCACTTCCATTTGCACAGTCCTAAAATAACTCAAAAACAGTTATTTGTACTTCAATGTAATAATTTAAAATGAAATGTATAGCTAACAAATTAATTTAAAATCTCAAAATAAAATAATAAATTGCAAATAACAAATTGAAAAGAACAACCATTGAAAATAAGAAAAAACGAACATATCACAAATCAAATACTCCCACTTCCTTCAATTTTCCACTCATTGTTGATATTTATTTTTTGAAGTGGATGATTAACTTTTGAAAAAATCAATTGTATTATTATTTTTCATATAATGTAAATTTCTAAGAGATTTTTGTTAAAAGCCTAAAAA
>JBCEWC010021557.1:0-10412 GCA_038996855.1 Solanum aculeatissimum | reverse complement strand
ACTATACATCTAGCCTAGACCCAAACAAACTAACCAAATTCCATAATAAATATTCAAAATTTCAAGCCTAGGATTAAGTTTCTATTTATTTTTTTCAATATTAATACAAACCTATACACATAGATATACATCCAAGACACCTAAAACTAAGAACCACTACACTGGACAGAAAGGTGAAGTTGAAGAAAAAAACATATTATATGTCGTAATTATCAACTACATAAGAAAGTTCAATTAAGAACCTTAGATTATTTGTACATATGTGCACCAGTGCTACTAGTCACAATCAGGACCATGCAAAACATTCTCATTCTTTACTAATTTCCAATCATACCATCCCATTATTGCCTATTATAATATCCAGCAATATGACTACTATTCAAATCTTTATTCTCAAGTTTTTATGCATATCATTAGACATGAATTGAAATTAAGAGAAAGTTCTCACCTGCAACTTATGCCCTCTGTTCCTCGTCGTTTTGCTCAACCCACGTTCACCATCGTTCAACCCTATTTTTTTCTAAATTAATTGAGTTTTAAAAGTGATAACCCACTAATCTATTTCAATATATGTGAACCAAGGTATATGGAGTATTAAATAAATACAATTTAACCCCTCTATTAGATTAGTTATCTAAATTTACCCATAAGTTAACAATCATAGTTATCAAAAAGTCCAAAATACTCATTTAAATTTACGAGAAAGATATTTTAATAAAAAAATAAGAGGACTAATATTCTAAATGACCTAACGGGTCATTACAGTTAGGTAGCCTTACATACCTGGAATTACGAACTACAATCGAAGCCTAAACAATCTTCAGTTGCAAACTCAAAACCCTAGCTTTTCTCCCTTTCTTCGTGCTCTCAAACTTTCTAAGTATCGAATGAAGTATATCACCCTTAAGGTATTGTTAAAAGATCCTAATTAACCCCAAAATATCATGGGTTTAATTAAAAAGGGGTGAAAAAAGACAAAAATACCTCTCCTCAAAACTGACGAGTGAACCACGAAATCCCATTTATGGGTCGTGATTCACTTTACGAGCCATAAATGACCTTCCGTAAGTTGGGTTTGCTCAAGAATCGGTTTACTAGAAATTTGTCTTGGGTTCTACGATCACCATTTACGGATCATAAATGGAACTACAGGTCGTAAAGACCCATTGTGCACTCGTCTGACACCTAAAGAAATTTTTAAAAGTTCCAATTTATGAACGGGGTTTACAGGTCGTAAACCCATCTATGAATCTTGTTAGTTCGTCGTTCAGGATGCAAAAAAATCCAAAATCTTGGACTTGGAATCATGAGGACCATTTTATGGGTCGTAAATCAAAGTACGGTCCGTAAAAGGGCTCGTACAAGGGTCCCAGATTTAGAAAAAAATTTAATTCACAGGGGTAACCATGGGCCCCATTACGAATCATAGAACCATCTACAAGTCGTAGATGACTCCTCGTGTCACTCCCAATGACAATTTCCAAATCATTTTTCAACTTTTTTGGGACTTTCAAATCTCTACTGAATGAAAAAAAAATTAGGGGGTTGATACTTCTTTTAACTCTATGCCATGCAATTATAAATGATCAATTTTATTAAAAAATGCTTCTTTTTATATTCTAAGTTAAAATACTTCTGGAATTGATCACGTTAAAAATCTTATTATGAAGTCTTAAATTTCACTATCAAAAGATATGGTGAAATAGTAAAATTCTTCTTTCTTTAATTAGATGTCTTAAATTTAAATTTTAAGAGTAAAATTCTCTTTAATGTAATAAAGGAGCACTAGTAAAATCATAATTAATGAACTTTCTAAATCGTAAATTCAAAATAGTCAAATAGATAAATTTTAAATATGGAATAGTACTTTAAGAAAATGATAAACTTCTTGCACGAAAACAAAAACCAAACAATTGGCTTGTTCAAGCACTTAAGCAATTCTCACTTGTCAAAATTAAACTTACTCGAAAATATAGGCAAAGCACTAATTTTGCACTAAGATTTTATTTTGCTAGCCGGGATTATTTCTTATTTTAAGTCTATAACGATTAATTTTCAATTATATCCATTATATATAATGAGCAACTGGTCCATAATTAAACTATATGGTAAATTACTTTCTCTACTTAATATTACTTCTCATTTTATTTATTTGTTGGTGTGTCTAGAAGTGCAAGAACTCCTCTCAATTTATAAGAACAAAACTTAGAGCCTAAATACGTAAAAGGTAAAAAGACATAAATTTTCATCCTCCACATATTAAGTTTTTGGTTCCAAAAAAATACAGAAAGTCAAATTTTTAATAAATAGGTTATTTTTAAGGGCAAATTATAGAAATCTCATACTTTACATGCATAATCTCAATATATACCAACTTTTTCTGAAATTACTAAAAATCCCTTATTTTTTAAGAAACGTCGATACATAAACATCAACATTGATACAATGCAAATTTTAGGGTTATTGATGATCTGTGTGTATCAGTTATTAAAAATTAGACTATATCAGTTTTAATATAATAAAAATATTAAAAAGCGTATCAGTAATTAATTGGTTGTTTAATTTTTTTAGGTATTGATAGTTTATAAATCTGTGTTATGTATCAGCGAAATAGCGAAAAATCTATGTTATGCATCAGCGAAATAGCGAAAAAAGGGAATTTAGTAATTTTTCTAAATGATAGGGAATAATTGTAATTAAGTTTCCAAATGTTATGTATTTCTGTAATTTTTCCTATTTTTAATAAATAAGCTTATATCTATAAAATAAAATAAAAAGGTATGGGATTATATAACAGAAAAGGGATTGAGAAAATTGAATTTAGTTGGAGATTCATTGACCACATATTTAATGTTGATATAATTTTTCATTAAGACACTTCTAACAAAATTTATTGAAAATATCTAATTAAAAATCATGTTAATTTTAATCGTCTCTCAATGAATTTAGTCGATGCACGTACGTTGCACATTTATACTATTTTTAAAAATAATATCAATATTATTAAATAAAAACTTTAAGTAAATGATGATTATAAATAGATTAATAAAATATAAGCTACTATGAATCTATTTATAATCATTTACTTATAACAAAAAAGAGATTGAGAAAATTGAATTTAATCGAAATTCATTGACTATATATTTAAAGTTGATAAATTTTTCATTAGGACACTTCTAACAAAATTTATTAATCTATCTATAATTATTTACTTAAATATTTTATTTTATAATATTGATATTATTTTAAAAAATAGTATAAAATGTGATTTAGCATTCACGTGCAACACATGTGCGTTGGCAAAATTCATTCACAAACACTTAAAATTAACAGGATTTTTTATTTAGATATTTTCAATTAATTTTGTTAGAAGTGTCCTAATGAAAAATTATATCAACTTTAAATATATAGTCAACCAATTTCAACTAAATTCAATTTCCTCAATCCTTTTTTTGTTATATAGGTCTCATACCTTTTTATTTTATTTTATATAGATAGATATAAACTTATTTATTAAAAATAATCTATTTATTAAAAACTTGACTTTCAGTATTTTCTTGGTGCCAAATAATTAATATGTGGCGGATGAAAATTTATGTCTTTTTTCTTTTATATGTATTTAGGCTCTAAATTTGGTTCCTATAAATTGAGAGGAGTTCTTGCATTTCTAGACACACCAAAAAAATAAATAAAATGAGAAGCAATATTGAGCACACAAAGTAATTTACATTATATATAACAAATGTAGTTGAAAATTAATCGCTATAGACTTGACAATAAGAAACAATCCTGGCTCGCAAAATAAAATTTTAGAGCAAAATTAGTGCTTTGCCTATATATTCGGGTAGGTTTAGTTTTGACAAGTGAGGATTGTTTGAACAAGTCAATTGTTCAATTTTTGTTTTCGTGTAAGAAGTTTATTATTTTCTTAAAGTATTCTGTATTTAAAATTTATTTATATGACTGTTTTGAATTTACAATTTAGAAAGTTCATTAATTATGATTTTACTAGTGCTCCTTTATTATATTAAGAGAATTTTATTTTCAAAATTTAAATTTAAAACATCTAATTAAAGAAAGAAGAATTTTACTATTTCACCATATCTTTTAATCGTGAAATTTAAGAGTTCTAATAGCTTTATAGGAAAAGATTCTTGTTAAAATATTCAAATATCACTTGTTATATTAAATACAAAATTATAATTTTGTCACGAGTAAATAATACTTCGTTAAAATTAGAATTTTTTATAAAATTGATCATTCATAATTACATGGTATAGAATTAAAAAGAAGTACCAATTATCTTTGTACATTCTTAGTTTTTTTTCTCTCTTTTTATCCTGAATGCCATGACCTTTGAATAAATTAGATAGTTAATTCATGCACATATATAAATTGTCATGACCCCAAAATAGCGATCTAAGAATGAAAGATCATGATTTTTAAATAAATAGAAATGACAAATTCTACAAAAAAAATTAGATAGGAAAATACATCACTACTAACATCCAAGGTCGGGTGTCACGAGTATAAAATAGCATCATAATATCGAACGAAAGTAAATACAACATGGTTTTAGAAGTACGATAAAGACTAGTAAACGGAGAAATAACATCTAATGGGAATTCGAGATCCTAAGTCTCACCACTAGATATGGGTGAAATCAACTGCATGATCTGAAACCAATTCGCTACGTGAAAGTCCCTAACTGGAAGTTGTAAGGGAAAAGAAGTAAGGGTAAATACACATAATATATACTAAACAAGTTTAACCGACTGAGAATAGAAAATTAAATAGACAATGAAATAAATTAGGAATGCTTCCACTTGTATCAAGAATACGAATCCGGCAAAGTATGAACGAGAGCCCTTCCACACGGGACTCTCTCTCTCTCTTTATATATGTGTGTGTGTGTGTCATATGTTATAGGAAAAAAGCATAGATCACAATACAATATTTCACTTAGGTCAAATACTGTAATAATGATTAAGCAGTGTATGCAATGCAAGGTAAAATCAAGATTGTCACACACCCTATTGTGTATATCCTCATTGAGCAGGGTTCCAAGACTAAGGATCCACGGAGACCTCGCATGCCATATACTTCAATCACAATCACAGTATCTCATATCTTCTTGCCACCTCCTCGTGGTCAAGGGTTTTGAGAGGTGCCACATTTTATTACAAAAAGGAAGTTTCAATACTCTCGAATCCCCAGATTTTACAATATGCAATATGAGGATGCATGCAAATGAAACATAAGATAGAAGTAATATTCATCACAACAAGTATAGTAGATATCACAGTTCCCAAATCTTGATAATTTTATGATAGAATCACCTCTTTTATTCACAATAGGAAATCAATCTCATTAAAATAACCAATCATCTTTTACCACATTTATATCTCACTAATAGCCATGAATTTTGAAGCATAAGTCACAAATACTCCCTTTTGCCACCTGTCATATTCACAATATAATATATTTTCATGTTTTCATATCAAACACAATCCAAAGAAAACACCCACATGGGCACTACATCAATAATTCTCAACACAAATACAAGATAAGATCACATCCCATAGATTATATATAACATATAAATATTTAATTACTCTATCTCAATCCCAAGAAAGGATTAGCTAAACCTACCTCAAGGCCAAACCACACATGAACACACCAATCGGCTGAATGACTCACGAAAATCAACTCTGAATCGTTAACCCACTAAAAAAATGTTATATGCAAATCATAAGGAATCTATTGATACTCATTTTATCATAATTAGTGGTCGGGGGTAAAATTGTCAAAAAATTAATTATAATTCGAAAACAATAAATATGGAAATTGAGTGTAATCATGTTCTATATGAAAAGTGAGACTCATGGGTGAAAACCCCATATAATATGAGTGAGAAATGGGCTTAAAACTCCCAATTTAGATTATGTAAAAATCATGAGATTTTAGGTTTCAAAGCCAAGAAATTGAAGTCAAAATCATGAAATAACGGATGAAAATTAAGAGTTTTAGTGAGAAAATCACTTACCTAAATATTTTCCTCGAAAAATCCCTTAAAAAATCATTCACCCAAGATTTTGGAAGTCAAAAATGATGAAAATGAATATTTTTTCAACATATTACTATCCAGGTATTTAATGACCCCTGCGAATATGAACCCCCCTCCGCGAACGCAGAGCACAAAACCCCCAACTCTCCGCAAACGTGATAGAAGATTCCTCAAACATGAAGGTGTCCCAAGCATCTACTCCACGAACGTGGACCCTTTCCTGTGAACGCAAAAGTTTATGCACAAGACCTATACCAACGCGGATCACATGACCTTGGACGCAGAGATGAGACATGCACCAGAAACCAACAACTCACCACATATTAAATTTCACGGAATGCACTCTCGGGATTCGTTCGAAACCCCGTAAGCACAAACCATATATATGACCCTACTAAATTCGACATTCTAGACTCAATGGAATCATCAAAAATTAAATTTGTGGCTTCTTTGACTCAGAACTCGATAAAACACAACTAAACTAGTTTAGGACACAAAAAGACAAAAATACCCTCGAAACTTCCAAAAAATATGATGATGCCTCTCCTAGGCCTAAAATGTAACAACATAACTTTCACAATAGAAATATTCAAATATTATAATCATTAAACTCATTGCTAAAACGAAAAATAGAACTAACAAAGAAATTGCAGAACAACAATGGAATAGTAAAGGAAAGATTGAAGAAGATAATTAATTAGAAGAGAAATGAGAAGCTTAGACTTAAAGAAAGGAGATGAGAGGTCTTAGATATTTTTCTCAATAATTTGCATGATCCTTCATTCTAAACCTAAATCCCTTTTAACTAGTTATTAATTGAGTCCGGATCCCAAATTAACCTTTGTGAAGGTCTTTTAGTCATAATACTTCTTCTTGGCCCGATAATTGAGTCAGTGACATCCATATTATTATTGGGTTGGGGTAGATTCATAACACAAAATCACCTCCCGAACCCAATAGAACCATCAGAAATTCAATTCGAGCATCCGAACTAAAATATTGACCAAAGTCAAATCTAGCTCATTCTAAACTAACCTTTCCAACTTAAGACCTCAATTTAGCATATGGACTCCAAATCTAATTCTGACACTTCTCCAAAATCAATTTTCATGTTTCAAAACTAATTGAGTCAATAGAATTCTATTCTGAGATCCAAAATTCTAAATGGTACCAAAACTCACTTTTAGAATAACTAAGCCTTTAAAACTCAGAAATTCGCAAAAATCTCAACTTTTTTGTTATTACCCAAAATCAACCATGCAAACTAATTAAATAACACAAAAAGAAGCTAGTGAAAAGGGTAAAATGATAATTTTTGCAAGAATTTTTTAAAATGGCCGCTAAGATTATTACATAAATTGACACGACTTTGTATATAGATATTTTTCAGTAAGTTGTGTCTAAGTAAAAAAAATATCAAAATGGCATAGTAAGGATTTACTTTTGTTGTTTTAAATTTAAAAAAATAGTTTGAAGCCTCTAAATGAAAAGTCTATTTAACTTTAAATATGTGGTCAATGAATTTTGATTAAATTTAATTTCCTGAATTTTTTTATGTTATGTAGGCTTCATACTCATTTATTACATATTACGCCCCGAGTCTATACCGTGGACGTGGACGACACTTAGAAACCATTTCTGGCCCCAAGTGAATCACTTGTCCTGGCTACTTAACTCAGCGGAGGACTTAAACAATAAGGATAGGCTAGAATTAAGCACAACTATTATATTTTTGTCTGAAATCATAAAAAGCAAACCAACTAAGAAGTTAACAATTTGAAAAAAGGATACTCCAATATTGTCTACTAGTCCATGAAACATCTACAAGTCCTGACTAAAGAATGGATATCGTGACAGACCACAACTACCTCAAATTAAAAGAAAATAATTGAAATCGAGAGGGTAGCATCAAGGAACCCAACTCTAGCTTTTCTGAACTTTTCTCAAACTTGTCTCTTAACTGAGTCTCAAGAAAATCTTTTCACTTAAACCTTGGCAAAATACTGGTCATAAGCTAATCATTCTTCAATACAAGTAAAACATAATAAGAGAAATAATTCTCAACTAAGCTAGGGTTCTTGTAACTGTAGTAATACTTCAAAAATTTAAAGAGATGTACTCAACAATGAAGTTTGTAGCATAATAATAATAAAATAAGAAGAATTTCATGATAAGGCTTAGCATTTCTCCGTAAGATCATTTAAATGAAATTGACTTGACTCTTGACTATAATTCTTGATAAGAAATATAGATTAGGCATGAAAATAGGATTTTAGATGGCCTGACATACCTGGGCATGAAATTTCTTAAAGAATTCTCTAGATTATCTCAAACCCTAGATCTTCTTTTTTCTCCTTAGTCCTAGTTTTTCAAGTCATAGCGTGTAAATGTTAGGAAAATCACGCTTAGGAACTGATATGGAGTAAAAAAAAAGGCCTCAAAACGATGTGGTTTAAGTGTAGAAGGGATGGGGAAAAGACTGGATTCTCCCCACTAAAACTGAAATCGATTGCAAACTTTTGAATTGTCATGAGACAAGTCCGCATCACGAACTTATTCTGCCATAGTTTATTTTTTAGCAAAACACATAAAACTTGCTCATTGAATGTGTTTTATGAAGAAAATGCATAAATGAACTATCGTGCGGCAGGTTCGCGATGTGGACCTGCCGCACACCCTGCTGGATAAGGAATTTTACCCCAAAAACTTATCTTTTGATCTGGTTGGAGTAAAATTCAATCAAAACTATTTTTTTACACAGTTTTTTTTTCTTGATCGATTTTTAGGCCTCGAATTACCAAAAAAATCAGAATGATACGTTGTGTGAGAGATATTTTATCTAGGGGTGATTTGGTAATTTCTAAGGTACAACATTATAGTCTTATGGATGTAATCTTAGTTTTTAAGAATTTGACTTTGAACACTTTTTTGGAGCCAAAAACTAATATGAGGAGGAAAATTCATTTCTTTTTTCCTTTTATTTACTTAGCCTCTAAGTTAGACTCCTATAAATTGAGAAGAGTTTTGCACTTCTAGACACACTAAAAAATAAATAAAATGTGAAGTAATATTGAGTAGAGAAAGTAATTTACACGGAGAAACATATTTATCATTTAGATTAATTGTGGATCGGTTGCTTCATATTTTCGAGTCTACAGCGGTTTTCATTTCTCAACATACATTTTCATTATATATAATGAATATAGTTGAAAATTAATCGCTATAGACTTGAAAATAAGAAACAATCCCGGTTCACAAAATAAAATATTCATGGACATTAGTACTTTGTCTATATATTCGGGTAGGTTTAATTTTGACAAGAATTTCTCAAGTCCTTAAATTTTTTTAATCATGGATCGATAGATCGAAGATAAGTAGAAATGCTATTGATTTTTATCAAATAAAGTAAGAAAAAAATGTAGGTTTAATTTTGGCGGTGTATTTTTCTTCCTCAACTAACAGAAATATTGATGACTGATATCTACTTTAATTAATTTCACTGGATACATTGTTGTTGCAAAACTAGAATGCATACCATGAATTATTATTGTTAATGATTTATTTAATTTACTTGTACTGACAATTTAAAATATTTTTTCACTAAAAATTTTATCTTATTTGTTGTAATTAATTCATTTTATTGGTGTTTCCATGTTACTGATCCTTTTGCTTCAAGAAAATTTATCTATTTTTTTTATTCGAAGGTCTGTTGATATATATTTTTTCCTTTTCTTGCATTAGTGTAATATCCCTAATTAATAAGTAGGGGCAGAGTTGTCTTTTCCCAAAATAAAATAAAAAAAATAAAAAATAAAAAAATAAAAAGAATTGTTAGGGCTGAAAGCCCCAAATAAAAAGGGGCAGTAGTTCCTGATTAACAGGAACAAGGAAGCGAGAAACAGCGACATCGACCAAAAAAATGATAAAACCTTCGGTTTGTGCAGAAATTAGGGCGAGAACAAGTGAACAAATAGAGACAGAAAAGAAGGTGTAACAATTCGTTGAAAAAGAAGGGTTTCATCAGAGATTTAGTGGATTAGAGGTAAATTTTTTCTCCTTTTTCAGTCTTTTACTTGGAGCCTTGGTAGTCCTTCCCCATCTTTAGAAATTTCTGACCATGATAAATTCTTAGTTTAAGTTATACAATTTGGGTGCTGAAACTTACCAGAAAACTAGCAGTAGAGCCATAAGGTGTAAATTGGGGATAAAAGTAGATGCTTAAACCATGAAGATCATACTAAGTACAGTATAAAGATTTAATTGACTTTCATCATGGGTCAATATACTCTAGCAAATCCAGAACCACGTAGGATATTCAGAGATTTGGTATCTCGAATTTACCTTG
>JBCEWC010021556.1:0-10413 GCA_038996855.1 Solanum aculeatissimum | reverse complement strand
AAAATTTACAAAAATGTCCTTAATTATTATAAATATTAAATTTATCAATATTTTTTTAATAAAACTTTTTTTAAAAAATTAATACATAGAATCAAGCAGGAAACATACAAGCTAATATATTTCTAGTCCAAACAAATAACACAAGAAAATAAAAAAAGTAAGAACTTAAAAAAATGAACCTAAAAAAATAGACTAAAACGTGAAAAAAAACGGGAGTCAGAAAATAAGTTTCAAAAGTTGATATGGAGGAAAAAATGTAATACAAAAGTAGTACATATATTAGAGTAAAGTTTAATAAATAATAAAGAATAAAGGATAAACTATAATTATTTAAATATAAATAAGGGTATAATTGGAAAAAAAATAAGAGAACCATGGGATACCACCAAATTGGTGGTTTAAAAAAGTGAGGGTTTTCACGGTTACAGAACGATTAAAAAAAACCATACCATACCACATAATTAATGAAACAATCAAAACAAACGTGGTTCTCTTGCTAACCATACCATACCATACCATACCATCAAAAACCACTATCCAAACAAGCTGTTAGGCTTTTTGCCTATATTGAGGTGCACAGTATCTTTCTGACAGGACCAGGGCCAATAAAAGTCACCCTCAACTTAAGTGTTAACTTAATGTGAGGTTCACGATGTCCTTGGAGAGACCAGGGCCAACATCAGGATTTGTATCAAAGTAAGTAAGGTGGGTTGGGTGATTACAAAGAAAAAAGTTCATTTCGGCTCAACTTTTGGATCAAAGGGACACTTTTATTTGGTTGGTCGATTTAGGCTAAGTGACTTTTCAAATAAAAGACCTAAGATCCTTTCCTAATTCAGTCATTCAAACATTTCAGTAGGACTAACCGGGCAAGTTCTAGCTTACAAGTGCGCCAACTGAATTCAAACACTAGGCTCACACGCACATGGCACACATCCAACGCTATCTAGCACCAACCAATAAAGTTTTTCTCATTCCTTCAAAAATCAATCAAATAGACAATATACACAAACTTAACACAAAATCACACAAGCTAATTAGGACAGAATGCATGCACACACCATCACTGTGACTATCATCATACAAACTCAAGATTATTGCTCAACCTATTAAAGACCTTATATTTATGCAACTATATAACCTAAACATGCCAGTTCTACTAGATAAACCACCTAAGAGAAAGGAAACACGACAACAAAAACTCTCAGGTGACAGGAACGCCCTACCCCCACCAAAAGTATAGTGCATTGCCCTCAATGCACATAAAATAGGAAATATAAGAACAAAAGGGCAAGGACATACCTGGGACGCACTAGACATTGGGCTGGTTAGTAACATCAGCATGTGACCCTCCAACGGGGTCATCTCCCTTAACGGATGGTCCTCTGACAGACGCACTCCCCGACGCTCCGGGTTGTGCCCCCTCAAATGTTAACCTTTCCTGTTCTGCCTGCAAAGCTGCTGCTCTTCGGCTGGCCCGAAGGGCTTTGCGCAGTTTTTTGGCTTCTGCTTCCTGAGGATCCCCTGGTGGGCTGTGGCGGTGTTGGCACTTTGTGTCCTTCCCTGTTCGACGGGAAGGCTCTGGTGGAGACATCGTGGACACAGAAGGTGCCTGAGGTGGCACGACCCACAAACCCTCCAAAGAAGGGGCTGAAGCAGGAGCTGAAAATAGGTCCAGCAGTGACTCAACAAGCGGAGGTGGAGGTAGGGCATTATACTTGGCCAAAAGCACGGCTACTTGGTTTTTCAATTCAGCAATCGTGTTGGCTATGTTGGATGCCTCCCTCCCCGATAGATTGTTGATCTGCTCCTGGAAGTATGTCTCCAAGCCATTGATCTGGCTATGGAGAACTGCTATCTCTTTGCGTAGTTCTGAGCAAATCGACTCTGCATGAGTGTGGAGTACCTGCGGCATGCGCTTCACGCTCCGATCAACGATAGCCCGTGTCTGTCGCTGCTCATTCACCAGACGAGTTAAGAACTCATAGGGTACATAGACATACCCTGGAGTGGCTGCCACCTGGAAAGAGCTACCCTCAGCCTGGTCTGACGCTTCACCTGTTGAAGGCATCCCGGTGACACCCTCCAAATTAATAGGTTACTGCGGGGCAGCTTGAGGAAATACTGCCGGAGCTACATATCGTTACGTCCTTGACCAGAATAAGGGGTTGTTGACATCTTTGATCAAAGCTATATTGACCCCCGCAGTCAGATACGTCTTTCGGTCGAAATATAGAGTGACAGGAACCTGGGCCCATCGATAGAAAGCTCTGATAAGGCAAGGAAATGACATGGCTGATCGCTCACTGAGGGCCCTGTCCCTCATATCAGTAGCTGTGACACGCCCTGCATTGATGGGATAGCGGGCTGTGAGGCATGCCACTAGTGAAGCCTGCGACAATTGGAGAGTGTTGTCATTAAGAGTGGGTCGCAAACGGGCCCACACCACAGACCATCAAAACTTAGCATGAAAATTTAGGGATGCTTTAGTAATGGGGATCCACGGGTCAGTGACCCAGGAAACTTCAACACCCTGCAAAGCAATCTGCTGTGCGATCCAGGTGACAACAACAACTCTGGATGCAGGGTTTGCCAACAATGCCGACTTAGAGACCTGATGGACTTTTGCAGCATATAGTTCGTCAGCTGGCGGTCTGTACTCTGGGCCATACAAGAAGCAGTTGATAGTAGCCTCTGATATATCCACTTCTTGACCCCAAATGGTCAAACTAGGTAGAAGGTTCACATTTCCGTCCATGTACCTCTGCAACCGCCTAGTACCACCTCCCACTGAATTTAGCAGATCTACTGCAAAGGCTGAGTGGAATTCCTGGATGAGGGCAGGCCCATAGAATTCGATCCCCAGCAACGGCGCCAAAATCTGATACGCCCAAACTCATACCTCAAATGAAGTGGAAAGTGGTTGTTGACCAAATATAAAACTCAACCAGAGTTGGGGTCGATCCCACAGGGAATGTGTGAAAATACAGCTAACAGTACGTCATCTTACGCATAATTACTACTACCAAAATAACAATGCATAATAAAAATGGGAGTTTTCGCAATAGTATTTGAACTAAGTAAGACACGTAATATACTACTTTCTATCTATGATGATTATTTAGGTTCACCAATGACTTGCTAGACCAGGTTTGCGGTTCCCATGACACCAATTCCAACATTCAAACTTAGATCTTTTGTGATAGTGATCTCATATACAGAGTAAATAAATGGTTAACACCTAATTCACATTCTAGTCCCACTTAGGTGTATTTTGTTCCTTACCTTTCAGTCTTAGAACGTTTTACTCATTATACTCTTACTTTCCACTCCAGGATACTCTCACCTTCTGGTCTCGAGTACTTAGACTAGGTTAAAAACCCCAAATTCCGCCACAAGACTCTTTTTCTAATCACTATGTCCCTTTCGGACAAACAGTGAATACAGGGTTACCCTAATGCGTCGACTCATCAAGGTTTAAGTTCAATTGAAGACATCTTATGGTGTATACGGTGATCACTTCTGACGTTAGCCCTAAATTTGCCTATCTTCTTTGGTAATCATGATCCCCACAACCCTAGTTGTGGATTTAGCCGAGCATGCTTGAAGAATTCGTATTAGAACAAGATGAATATGACATAAATTACACTTACGATTGAAAGATCAATGAAACTACAACTTGCAATTGCAATTCAACAGATCAAACGTAGCAAAAAGTTGCAAAGTAACGTGACCAGTACAATATTCTCTTCGATCTAGGTTCAACAGTCAATAATAAATATAAACGACCTAAAAAATATATTTATATGACTTAGAAACAAATCCTACACGAAATAGGAAAATTGGGCGTCGACACGCTGAACGACAACTACACGGACCATGTATGGTTCAACGGTCCGTGTCACCTCCCGTCTGGATCCCCTTAGAACCGTATTTCACTCTCTCCTCGGAAGACCTCACTGCCTCACTTGACGGGCATCTGTGACGGACCGTGTACTGTCACACGGTCCGTTTGGGTCACCATCTGTTTTGCCTTAATGTTTGTCTCGAGTGTGTTCCTTGCCATAACTTCTGTAACACTTCATGGTAGGTGCAACGGTTCGTTCAACTGCCAACGACCCGTCAACATATTTCGTGAGTTTTCACTTGAACTCAAATCTGCGACAATTTCATGCCCAATATTCTACCTCAGTTCACGGACGGTTACACGGCCCGTGAAGGAGTACACGGGCCGTCAATCCTCCCGTAATATCAGAATTGTGAAATTTCAGCTTGTTTCGACCTCAACCACTCACTTCCACCTCTCACGGCCAGCCTCACGGTCCGTGAGGGATCACACGGCCCGTGGAGGTAACTGTGTGAGGCCAGGAATGACCCTTTTTGGGCAATTTCTGCTTCTATCGAACTATATTCGTGCCTTGCCCGGGTTTATTGAAAATATACTAAACAAACCGTTAAACACACAAAATTTTCTTGAAAACTTACAAAGATTTTACTCGTAAAGCGTTATATGACTAGTGTTTTCACGACTCATCAGTTTTCCACCACTTGGGCCAACATGGACACCACGTTTCAAAATTTAGCATGGGCCACTATCTCCTCTACAGGCTCACGAGGGGCTTGTTCCTCACAGAAAAGAGCTCATCTAGGAAGGGGAGCTCTTCTAGGAGGCATTTTTTGAAAGAGCAACAAGAACACCCCATTTCAGGAAATCTTTCATAACAGCTCACATCACGATATAAGGGGACAATCAAGTGAGAAAATTCCTAAAATATTGCCATAGCCTCTCGCTCGTAGACATAGCGCGCATCACACCCATGAACAAGACTCTAAGTGATGCGGCATGTTGGACTTTGAGGATCATTTACAAACATGGGGGTTTGATACTATCTTTGTCACAACCCGTGGTAGGGACTAGATATGACATAGCTAAGGAGAACCCAAGAGTCCTCAATCAAGCCATCATAGTATCATCACACACATCATTGATTCAGAAGCGCTTATAATAAACAAATAGTACATAAGTCTAGGGGATTTCGGGGCTTTGGACTCAAGATATGGGGATGTTGTCGGGAATGGGATAAACATGAATCACATAGCACATAGCAATTATGTTATAAGGGGCGGGTAAATATGAATCAAGCTATGGGGGCAAGCAGGGTTAGAGACTTTCCACATAAGCACATTCCCAAGAAAATCATATCATACTAGCATAAGCAAAAACAAAAACATAACATAAGGTACCATCACTCAACATAGGTAACCATATCATTACAAGTATCATATAGCATAACGTTCAATAGAGTCGATATGTCCAACAATGCCTCTACATAGGATAAGACGGGTCCTCGACATGATCCAGGCTCACCCTCAAGTCATAAAGTAAAGAAACATAACTAAAGACATAGGTAGATGAAATGGGATGTTGCCCTTGGAACATAGGGCTCACCACAAGCAACACTTTGAGTCTTAGCTAGATGTCCAACGGTAGAAGGAAATCGTCTCCAATCCCTACATGGTTAGAACATGTAGACAAAGAGTATGGGTTAGCACATAATAATGCACTAAGTATGCGGGCGTGCAGTGCATATGAACATGCGCCTATGACCAAACAAGATGACAAGGGCACACACATAGAAGGAGAATATAAGGAAGGATAATATATCAATATTCCATGAATCCATGATTCATAAAATCCCATAATGCTTATAGTATAGGGGATGTGACCATAACCGACATCCAAACTCATGTGAGCTACAAAATGAACTTGCCCGATGAGGCCTCCCATTAGATCGAAGAAGATTACTTGCCAAAGGTAATCTACACCACACCTTACGACCGATCATTTCAGTGTGATGGCCACCTTCCTTACGACCCGGTAATTTTAGAAGGGTTTACATAACATATCATATTATATCATAGCATACCTTATGGGCCTCCCATTTCGGTAGCATACCTACGTTGTCACATAGTTTTGGGAAAAGAGTGGGACCCTTGGGGATAGCTCACTTACTTCTCCAATCCTTCTCGGTACTAAGTCATTATCCCATAAGAATACGTGTACATATACATGCTTTTAAAATGAAACAGAAACACTTGACATCATAATCTTGCATACTTAGGCTTAAAGGCCAAATCACTTGCTTTACTTTTAAGCATAGTTGCCAAGAGGCCAAATACATTTCATAATCATACTTCATTGGTCTAAAAAGCTAAATACACTTTCATGTCGGACTTCATGGATAAGAGTAGCTCCATACTTGTTAAATCATATTGGTGCAAACACCCATAGTTGCTCAAAGTGCCAAATCATAGACATTATGCGATCACATTCTTGTCATAATCCATACTTGTTCAAAATTATAGTCATAAACATATTTGGGACTTAGCCTACATCAAATCCTTCTTGAAATACATGTAATGCATGCAAATGCCATGATTGATGATGAGAATAACATGGGTACTAGAATTCGTAATTTAAATCAAAACCAAGAAGAATCCATGAGAATTCATAGTTAAATCAACAATTAAACTTCAATTTAACATTACCCATGCATAATTTAGATAGTAAGGGGACATGCATACTTGTACCATCTTGAATCAAAGTAATTCATCAATAGGGGCTTAATTCATCTTAAAGTCACTAAATAATAACAGCCCGCACTTCAATTGCAATAAATTATCCTTAAATCAAAATATCCATTTAAAGAAAATCATAATTTCATCAAAAATTTAGAAAAGGATTTTGGGTCTTCATGGTTGGAAGAAAAACCATGAATCAAACCCACATACCTTGAATTTAATAAGAAGATTGAGAAGATTCTGATGAATAATTGAATTTCTCCCAACTTCAAACTTGGTCTTCAATGGTGGATGAGAGAAAATTGAGAGAATTGAAAGATGAATTTCAAGGCTTGAATGAAATAAAGGGGATTAGAGTTTAATTTAGGGTTTTAGGAGATTTTAGAAAGGCTAAAACAGCCCTAGGAATAATTAAAATTACCAGTTAACCATTAATGAAATGGAGTAATTAACTGAAATAGTTGTTGATGGAAGCATCCACACGGTCCGTGAAACCCACCGTGTGACTTCACTTGGTTCGTGCTTTGGCTTGAAATCCGGGACGACTTTCTGGATCACTTCACGACAGGCCTCACGGTCCTTGAAGCTGCACACAGACTGTACACTGGCTCTGGAGCCTCACTTGGCCAGGAGTCCTGTCCTTGGGGTCTCACGAGTTTCTGGACCACTCCACGGGGTCCTTCACGGACCGTGAGGCATCACACGGACAGTGGAGTGGTTCGTGGAGCCTTAATTGGTTCCGTCCTTGGTCCATCACCTAGCTCCACTTTCTGGATCAACCCACGAATGCCCCTCATGGGTCGTGAGCCTCCACATGTCTCATGTCCCCTCACGTGTGGCCCTTCCGTAGCCTCAGACTGCTTCCCTTTTCCAGAACATTTCCATACATGGACAGTCCCACTGTAATGGCCATAACTTCCACATCCGAACTCCAAATAGAGCGAAATCAGTTGCTTTGTGAAGATAACTCGAAGAGATTCGTTTTGATAGGTCATAGTCCACACAACTAATATCATACCATGAGATATAGCCATTCAAAGTTAGTCCCCCTACACGGTTTCATACAAACTCTTCCAACACTATTCCATTGAATACGACCACTTATATAGGACTCATGATCATCACTACACAGCCATAATAAGTTCAAACAGACCTTGATCCACTAGTACGAAGTTTAAAGTTTTTTCGAGTCGTTAAAGTTTGTCATTCTTACCTTATGGCATGTGTGATGCTTGATTTATGTCATTAATTTTACAATATTTTGCCTTATAGTAGGCTTAGACTATTGCTTGTCATAAATTTATGCATTTTAGAGTTGATTTACCTTAGTTTTGCTTCGATGTTGTATCAGATGACTTAGATCCCAGTAGACTAATGTAGCACACTTGGATATGATAGAATTGGGCCTCAGCTAAGCTGTTACTCACTTTGATGACCTTTATCCATAACTCTCTTATTCTATGGCCGTTGTTATTTACAATTGTTGTATCAAGCACCATTCAACTATTTAGACTGGATGTGGTCTAAGTTTGGATTATCTTGATTCTATTAATACTTTTGGGAGGCTTCATCTATGATTTGAGGTCCGTGCTCTGTGCTATCCATTTTTGGTAACCATATCCTTTATAGAGTCAATACACATAGGCTCATTTCTATTGATACTTTTGAGGGTTCTATTTGCAGGTCAAAGAGTGGTATTCACACCCTTCAATTCAGATTCATAGTGTTTTATTATTTGCAGTATAGTTATTTTTTACACCTATTGGGCCTATGGGGGTCCGTTCGAGTTTTTACTTAAACATGCACACGAGTGTACCTTCTCGGATTATAGAGGTCCAAATAGGCTGAGCATATGGATTCCGGATCATACATGTCTCCTTCTATACCTTTTGACTAGTCTTTTTTTTAGACAAGTTTGTGTTGTATATGTATATTGTTTGATCCATTTTTGGGACTAGCACTCATTTTTAGTAGCTCTGTATCTATGACATTTAAGTTCTATAAGGGATCTTTTATTATATACATTATTGGCTTGATTTCAGTTCATCTCTTATTTGTTTCTAATTTGTGACTTCACACCCTTTATGGGCGAGACTTTCCTTTCTTACAAAAACACATCACACCCTTTATGGGCAAGACTTTAAAGTAGAGCAAATCATCAACATAAAATTCAAGTTTACTCCTCCTTGCATCCGAACAGGACATTTGATGACTTTGGAAAACCTTTAGTCTTTCCCTTATAAGTCATTTTTCTCCATAATGTCTCACTTTCATAAACTCTCCCATCCGGTAACAAGACATATTCTACTATCTTTCTAAGTCTTGCATTTGGACACAAATTTTAGCTTTTGTGACAAGAGTCACAGATAGACATGCTTGAAAGTAAACCATATTTGTAGTATTTTATCACATATTTAATGTTCGTGAGTTTGATTTTCATCATCATTTATTAAAATAATAAATTTTCAGTTGTTTAATGCATATACAAAACATTACAAAGATCTAAAAATATTAAAAATAAGTGTTCATTTGAGTACTATTAATTTAAGTTGAATTCAAGCGTCACCATCAACCATCAATAAAATATTTGTGCATACTTAAATAAATATAATAATTAAAAAGATGTACAACTATACAACAAGAGCACGTTCTAGATGTGTTTGCTCTCTAGATAGTATGTGTTGATTGTTAATGTTTTAAGTGGAGTTTTAACTCATCACCACCACCCAACAAAAATTTATATAAGTAATTCATGATTAAGATCAATCAAGCACGTGAAGATCATGTAGCGGATCGAAAATAAACAAATAAATAACAATGCATACTCTCTAACAACTTAAAAATCTAAAAAAATAAACGAATGTGCTCACTCTCAAGAAAATTTGTAGATAAAAAAATTAATAATAATAAGAGCTAAATTTTTCATGATATCTCACCCTCAATGCCTATATAATTCATGAATAAGATCAAACTAAAATTATCTTCAATCTTTTAACTGATCAATAATAGTAACTAAAACAACCTTCAATTTTTTATGTCAACAAACAACAGTTCTTATAGTCTTCAAAATTTATCAACATACAATAACACTAAAGACCATAAAATAAAAATTTTATGTTGAATAACAACAAACTAGTTTTTTTAATTATTGTTGGGATGGGAACTTAGTACTTTATGGAGAATTTGAACCTGTAAGTAAATCCTTTTATTGTATTTTCCTCTCACAAATTCACAAATACACCTGCCATTTTTCTCCACAAGGTTCCACCTTCATAAGTTGCACCATCCACCAACTAACCATATTCTACCATCATTCCACTTATTGAATCTTGTCTCAAATTCTCTACCACCAGAGTCGCGAATGGTAATGCTTCAAGGAAGTTCAAGTTGGTAGTCTCTCACCACATCTAATGGGATGTACTACAATTACGAATAAAAATTATTAAATGAGAATGCTATAAGATTAAACTATAAAATCATTCACTAGATTGTAACATTATGTCCAAATATGTAATGGCATCATCTTTACCACAATACACTAATAAGAAAAATATTTAATTGCATATAAAATGAAAAAGAGTATATATAAGGATGTTTCATAATTATGCCAACCTTTTGAATGTTTCTCCTTTTTCTTTTATTTGGCAGCCCTTTCATTCTCTTCTTCATCCTCCACCTCATTGGTTTCTTCATCTTCCGCAACCCCATCCCTCACCCCCTCCTTATTCTCATCTTCTTCTGCTTCCATGTGTCCAGATTTTGAACATGACGTCTTTTCATGAGTCTCTTCTTTCTCTTCCTTTTCTACCTCTTCTTCAACATCGTCTTCTT
>JBCEWC010021555.1:0-10413 GCA_038996855.1 Solanum aculeatissimum | reverse complement strand
TCCCTCTAGGCCACTAACTAGCCTAATTTGCATTCGGCCACTTAAACTCAACCCGTGGCCACAAAAACTCAACCATGGCTTGTAGTATATCATATAATGCCAACCATAAGTAGATTTTGAAAATTTTCAGGTTGTTACAGTTTGCCATCGTTAAAAAGCTTTTAAGATTAAGAGAAGTAACTAATATATTCATAAATACTTTTCAAGAATTACAAATTATTTGATTTTACCTTGTTAGTTCTTCATGGTTCTCACAACCCTAGTTGTGGATTTAGCTACTCATAATTAGTGTAAATGCAAGAATCATGATATAGAATAACATAATTGAGAACTTACATGAATGAATTTATGAATAAGAAATCTAACTCTTCAATATAAGTCATAAGTATGAATCAAGAACACAAAAGATTATTTTTATCTCTCTAAAAATATTAAAATCTGTGAACTACTACAAAATCTATGGAAAACTTTTTGAAAAATAACCTAAAAACCTATTTATAATGTCTAACATACAAAGCCAAATCAAAATAGGAAAACTGGGTTGGCAAGCTTTATGGGTGCTTTTTACGAGCCATATAATGTTCCATGGCCCATAGTCAAGGTTTCATGGACTTCATCTTCAGAATTGGGGTTGGCTTCTACGAGACTCTTCTACGGGCCGTATAAGATTTTTCGGCCCATGGAGGGTGTTGTCTGATGACTTTTTAGTAGCTCCCCACTTTATGATCCTCAGGGTATGACAAATGATCTACAACTCATACAATGATTTATGGATCATCTATTTGTTCGTTGATTTGAACTTTTGAAAATCACCCTTCACTGGAATTTGCTACGAAGCCCCTTCTACGGCCAATGAAATCATCCATGACCAGTTAAGGGTTTCATGAATCCTCAAAATCAACAATTTCTGCATACTTGGGCTTAAAATCAAGCCAACCCTGTAATCCTGCAAAACACACACAAAAACACATCAAATCTACAAACATCACCTTGACAACACACAAAGTTCCAAGTTTTAAGCACATCGGTATGCTAAGTCTAAAACTACATCATTTTTAGGTTCCATAAGCCCGTAATAAGACTTAAATTTCTCTAAGTATCCCTCACCCCTTTCATTCTCCCATCCTCTCAAAAATATTCTTAGGCAAACACTCATAAGAAAGAACTAGGAAGGCAAAGCTAGGGTTTTCAAGTTTTCTTCTCCAACTTCAAGGTTTTTCTCCTAGGATCTAATCAAGATATATGAATTCATTTGTGGGTTCATTTCACCCACAAAGTTCTTCCTTAAACCTTTTATCTTTTCTTTAAGTTCATTAAGAATACCCTTATGCATGCCTATGATTTAAATGATGATTTTATGATGCATTACCATGCATTTTTTATCCAATGATATCATGTAATGTTTTACTATTTTTTCATGAGTATTGAGTTGATGACTATAATATCATTATTTAGGGTTTAATTAATGATTTGTGGGTTTCTTAGTTTATGATTTACAGATGCACGTTTTCCCCATGTTCATGTATTACTCTTTGGGTTTATAAGTTTTTTAGTCAATGAACAAGCCCACTATGTTTAAGGAGATTTTTTCATGCCTTGATGATGATGATGAGGAAATAAAAGAAAAGTTTTAAGTTGAGTTATAAATATGTAAATGTTTCCCTTAAAAGATATTTATGATGGTCCCCAAAGTGAAAGGACAATTCTCACTTGATGATTCCTAAGATTACGAGCTACTCTTACAAAATTTCTACTTATGATTCTAAGTTTCATTTCTTGACTAAGCATATGTTTTAAGGTATTTCGTGGGATGACTTAGCATCGAATGAGGCATTAAGGTGGGGTTTGCTAAGGGAACCCTACAAGCAACCTTTTTCCCCATTAACTATGTGCTACCATATGAGACCTAGTAGGCTAGCCTAGTGGATCCACGTAGGCCATTTATGTTATTTGATGATGCATGATATGAGATGGAGTTCCACCTAGAAAGTGGTCTCCCCGTGCCAACATGGAAGGGGGGGGGGAGGTTATGATGGATTCCATGTAGTAGCTCATATGGTCTTATAAGTCTATTATGATCCATTCTCACAAAGTGAGAGAGTTGATGTCTTCGTTCCATCACATGTGTTTCATTACTGTATTTCTTTTACTTGATATTAAACCTTATCCCTTGTGCATGCTTAAGCTCATTTAAATGTTGACTTTACCATTTCATGCATAGAGATCCTTGAATTTATGAATGATGGCATTACAATTCCATATTTGCATTGCATCTCAAAGACTTAACAAAATGCAACGTACTAATTCATATTTTTCCTATATGATGTCACCGTGTAGGGACTGATGCTCCTCCTCCTCCGGTACATGGCTAGTTTACTAGCCTTCAAGACTGGTGGAAGTGGTGAGCCCTTAGTTTGGGTCTTCACCTATTTTTCTTCATGCTTGTACTATTCAGAAAGATGTACATTTTGTATTTTAAAAGTGGAGGCTTTACTTTCTAACTTTTTTCATGTCTTTTCTAATTGAGAAAAACTGAAACCGTTCACTGGTTCCTATTAAGTCATGTTTAGATGGTATGCTTTGGACAATTATGTATGTTAAAATATTTCTTTCTAACTCAAATGATTTCCCTTAGTCCTTTTCCATTTTATTTCCGCAATATGTACATGTTTACTTGTTAATGCTTGACATGTTAAGATGGGTTAGATGAGGTGCCTACGATTCTCTCATTCGCCATGTTATGACTAGGTCCTAGGCTTGGGTTGTAAGAAACTTGGTATCAGAGCATGAAGTTTTAAAATATTCCTCATATGTCTAATATATTGTGTCCAGTAGAGTCTCATTCATGGATGAGAGACTATGAGGCATTTAGGAAATTTTTCCCTTCTTCACAATTCATGTCGTACCTTTAGAGTTATCTAAGGTTATCCATTATCTAACAACGTTCTCTTTGCTATTTCTAGGTCATGTTGCCAAGGAGAGCTTCTCAACCAAGGAATAGGAATGAAGAACAAGCTCCCTCTATTGCAACAAGATGAGGGGGTGTCTCATGCAAAGTTAGAGCTACCTTCACCATGTTAGCCCAAGATTTGGCTAATCAAGAAAATTGGGAGATTGCCATCCCTCTTCAAGTACCCATACTGGCCATAGGGGTTCGAGATTTTTTGAGGATGAGCCCGCAAGAATTTCATGCTCTTAGGTGGATGAAGATCTAATAGATTTCATTGATGAGGCGTATTGGATCGTTGCCATGATAGGAATACCACCGTAGGAGAAGGTCGTGTAGGTGTCTTACCAAGTTAAGGGTGTGGCGAAGATATGATATGACCAATGGGTTGATAAGAGGGTCTAAGGAGTGGGTCAAATTGAATGGGTTCATTCAAGAGTGCATTGTTGCACTGTTTTTTCTGCTAGATCTAAGGGAGGCAAAAGTGCAAGAATTCATAAATCTTAAGCAAGGGGAACATGAGCGTGAGAATATTCTCTTAAATTCTTCAAGCTTTCCAAGTATGCCCCATTTATAGTCGCGAATCTAAGAGCTAAGAATGGCAATTTCATATTCGGTGTGTCAGATTTTATGTCTAAAGAGTGTAAAACTTCATTGCTTATGAAGGAGATGGACATCTCCCATTTGATTATTTATGCGAAGCAAATTGAGGAGGAAAAGATAAGGGAGCAAGCTAGAGAGTCCAAGAGGACTCATGTGGATGGTAGAGGATATTCTTTCCAAAAGAGTGGTGGCCACAACAAATTTAAAAGTGGCCAAAATCAAGGAAGCCAAGGGTTTACCAACACTTCTCCTCCCTGATTCATCGAGGACAAGAGGGAAACTCCAAAGCCACAAACTTCTAATTTCCCTAAAATATGGGGGGCCCTACAAAGTGGAGTGCTTGGTTGACTCTAATGCATGCTTCAAGTATGGCAAGCCTGGACACCGTGCCAAAGATTATAAGAGCGAAGGTACTAGGCCCTAAGGAAAAGGTGTAAAATCTCAAGGTGCCCTAAGGATAATCGGTTCTATGCTCTTCATGAACATCAAGAAGTAGAAGAGTCCCTAGATGTGGTTATCGGTATGTTAAAAGTTTATGATTTTTATGATATGCATTATTATATCCGAAAACAAATTTATCTTTTGTAACTTCTTTCCTTGCTAATAGATTTAATGCATTTTCCAAAGTTCTTAATGAGCCTTTTGAACTGTGTACTCCTGTAGGAGAGCCTATATTTGCACAAAGGGTCTACAAAAATTGTCCCATGTCCATCTTGCATAAAGTTATCTCTTTTGACTTGGTAGAACTCTCTAGGTTAATTTTGATTTTATACTTGGGGATGGATTGGTTGCATTCTTCTTATGCTTTCATAGAGTTTCAGACTCGTGGCATCAAATTCCAATTTCTAAATGAGTCTATTCTTAAGTGGGAGGGTAGTAGTGCCTCATGTAGAGGTTAGTCTGTCTCATATCTATAAGCTCAGAAAATAATCTCTAAGGGGTATATATATCACCTAGTGAGGGTTAGAGATGTCACTTCTAAAGGTCACTCTCTTGAGTCAATTCCCATTGTAAATGAGTTCCCTGATTTCTTTCCAGATGAGTTACCCAGTGTTCCTCCTAAAATAAAAATAGATTTTGACCACTCTTCCTATTCTTTTTGCAACCTCTTGGAATGGCAAATCTATAAATGAGCCTCCCATGATCGTGTCATCAACGGCTTAGCTATTTTTGTCTAAGGCTCTATATAAGATCTACACCAGGTCTTCATCAATAATTTTGTAGTCCGGGAAACTCCTCAAGCATTTTATGAACCTCTCCCATGTGGTACTGAGTGAATCACCAAACACCTTCTCAAAGTTGTTGATCTGTAATGACCCAAAAATTTTCAAAATATCCTTATGGTAGGTCTTGTATGATGTTGTACTGGTCATGGTTGGATTTTGGTAGCCACGGGTTGAGTTTAAGTGGACGAATGCAAAATGGACCTTTTGGTGGCCTAGAGAGGCCATTTGTACAGTATACTTTGAGAAAACATAACTTTTGATAAGAGTCAAAACGTGTGGGATACTACATATAAAATTGAATTTATTTGAGTTATCTTCGTAATGCAACTGGTCTCACTCAATTCGGAGTTCATATGACAAAGTTATGGCCAAAATAGTGAGACTGCCTGAAATTCAAAAGACGCTGGAAATAGGCCCTGAAAATGGCCCAAAGCTAGGACCACGGACCGTGTGAGGGTCCACGGTCCATGTGGGGGTCCGTGTGGGGGTCTAGTGAGTTCAGGGTAGCCAGGACCCAATCCATGGACCAAGTGAAGTCCCACAAACCACCCCACGGTCCGTGAGACCTTAAACAGTCCATTTGGAGGGTCCGCCTAGGGAGGCAGTGACTTTGTCTTGGTGTGGGGTTGGTTTCTTGAGTAGACACATACCAAAAGGATCCTAAGGATCTGAGGAATCCTCCTAACACAAAAACCCCTAATCCTAATGCATCAACTTCTGGTTCACAATCTGCTAAAATAGCGACTGGTTATTGCCTAAATCAACAATTCCTAACAAGACAAACTCGAGTGGTATAATTGGATGTGAGGCCAACAATATGCAGATAGTGCAAGCGGATGAATATGTGAGGGATCACAATGATGCTGGGAAGGTTTCTGTGCAGCTGAAGAACACCAACTCAGTTAATTTCACACATGATGCTCAAACTGTAACAGTAGACGAGGCTAGAAATCTTTTTTCATCATTGCAAGGGTCGATTGAAGGTGTGGAGAATCTTAGAATTTCCACTGATTCCCCAATTGTTCATACTGCTGTAGTGGTTGTTGATAAAGGCAACAACATAACAAATCACAAGGTACATTCCAAGGATACCACATCCTTGGCAAGTAAGTATTCTTACCTGATGAATTCTGAATTGCCTAATGAGATTTCTAAGGCTGATATGATTAAGGAAATTGAGAAGTCAAATCCTATTGTGTTTCCTAATAACTCCAATAGGAGTGAACAACTGTTGGTTGCTGAAAATCTGGCTGCTTCCACTTTGATAGGGAGTGAGGTAGTTCATGATTTGGAGGTGAAGTCTAAGCTAGGGAAAGGTAAGCTGGATCAGTCTGTGGTTCAGGAAAAGAATAGGTTGTCTTCCCAATCTCCTCAAAACCTTAATGAGCTAACCTCTAATTTCCAAAGGCAATCATCTTCAAATCATAATCCAAAAATTTCCAATTCTCCAAATGTCATCCCTCAAGAACCTGTTACAATGATCCATCCTAAAAATAGCCTGTTTGTTGAACCTCCTCCTCCTTTCACTATTATACACTCATATGCCTCTAAACTTCGAGCCAATCAAGTCAAAAATACCACACCTGTGATTATAAGACCTCCTATTTTCACTTCTAGATAGGGGCTGCCAGCTGTGATATTTAAAAAGGAGGAATTCAAACTTAAGTGGGCTGCTTATTGCCAGCATACTCTTATTGGAAAGTTTTCAAAATACAACGCCTAAGATAGAATTGATCCGAAAGAGCTTTATCCAATAAACTCAACTCATTGGAGGTGTCAAAATTGCTCATTTTAATGCGAGACACATTTACATTGACTTGGAAAATGAAGAGGATCACTCAACTGTGTGGAATAAACAAAGAATGTTTATTGAAGGTCAGCTTATGAGACTTCAACTATGGACTCCGGATTTCTCTCCGGAAAAAGAAACTCCTATTGTACCTGTGTGGATCACTCTTCCCCAACTCCCTTGGCATTGCTATAAAAAGGAGATTATAGCAACCCTTCTTGCACCAATTGGCAAAACATTATATCTGGATGCTGCATCTATTCAAAAGACTAGGGGTAGTGTAGCTAAAGTGAGGGTCCAAGTAGACATCACAAAAGAGAGGCCTTCTTATGTATGGATGGGGACGGATGAAATAGATTTCACAATAGGAAGATGGCAAGCTATTCAATATGAAGAGTTGCCTGCCTATTGTAAATTATATGAACACCAGGGCCAGAATGAAAATGTGTGTACGGTGAAGAAGAGAGATGATGAAGATAAAAAGAAAAGGGAATCAAAATATGGAGAGTTACCAACTTTGACATCCACTCATGCTGATACAGATCAGCCTCAGGTAAGTAAATCTAATTTAGATATATCTCATGAATTTCTTAATGGTTTTGCTACTGGTGCAGGTGCTATGAATAATAAGTAGTTTAATAATTCATCCAAAGAAGAGCAAAAACAGGAAGAATGGCAGACACAAAAGGGAAGAAACAGAAAGAGCAATAAGCAACCTGCAACTCAACAAAATGTTAATCAAGTTGAAGGAAAAAATAGATGGCAACCTACAGGAAACTTGATAAATCCAGTAGCAGACAGGGGCAAAGAAACAGAACAAGTAACTCAACACAGAAAAGAGGAACAAAATCAATCAAAAAAGGCCACGACTTTAGGTATTGACTTATCTCCCCATGGGACTGCTGTGCCTGTTGCTTATTGTCAGGTATGGCCTCCCATACCCCATATTAGTGGTACTACAGATCAGCCCCTAAATAATGAAATGATCCCTGTGCTGTTTGAGAATGTTTTGGGAGATATGGGTGTTATGGAAGGGCTACAGAGGAATCAATTTGCCTTGTTAGCTGAAACATCAGACAAAGGAGATGTTGTTGCTCCTTTGAATACCCCTCCTAGCAAGACTTGTTTGCAAGCCTCAAAATCCCCCCCAAAGTCTGGTAAAAGATTAGAAAAGGAGAAATCGGGAGAATAATGCTGGAAAGGGAGACTAATCAACCTAGTAATATTTTGGGAAAGCTTACACCTCTAGTAACTGGAGAGAAAAACAATAGGGATACAAATCAATCTTCTCCAGTAGGAGGTTTGGCTAAGGAATTGGGTTGTAATGCTTCTACTAGTACTACTAGCTCAAAAGGACAAAAGCTCAAGCTTAGAAAAAAGAAAAGGGATACTCAAAAGATGAGGCAGGAGGAAATTTCTCCTAACATAACAACTAAGCTTGCAAATTCTGAAAACCAACATACAGTGGAACCTTCCAAACAGGTCATTTTGATTGAGGAACCAGTTTGGGAGGTGTCTATCCCTAAAGGGAATTATATCCCCCCTATGGATCAATCTAAGGCTGATTCCATTATTTAATGTACCTTGAACTCCTCTGGAACAACTTTGGCTAATTTTGATGAGTACAGTGTGATAAATTCAGAAGATGAAGAGGATAATCATCAATTGTCCATGGAGGACACTGATTCTGAAATAGACTTGAGTAGTGGACATTTGTTCAGAGAATGTAGACCTCATATTGATATAAAGGATGATGAAATTATGCAAGTCTCTCAGGAACAAGGACTTTCTCCTAGAGGGCTTAATCAATCGTACCATAAATAATAAAAAAAGTACTTCTACTACCTCAGCTCTTGTTAATGTTAGAAGGCCTAACACTAGATCTCACAGTATCAGGAATATTAAATGATTAGTACAATCGTATGGAATGTTAGAGGTATAAATACCCAAGGAGTTGTGGATAGAATAAATTCTCTTAAAGCTTTGCACCATATTGATTTTATTGCCTTATTAGAACCTTTTTCAAATAATTCAAAAATCCAGAATTTTAGATTAAGCCTGGGTATGGATAATGCTATTCATAATTCGAATGGGAAGATATGGATTTTTTTGAATCAGGCTGTGGATTGAGGAATTCTTTATAATGAAGAGCAGTTCATCACTTGCAAAATCACCCATAATTTGTGGAACAATCCTTTTATCATTACTGTTGTCTCTTAGAAGACCTTTGTGGGATGGTATGTTGAAGTTGGCTAACACCAACTTACCTTGGTGTGCCATTAGGGATTATAATGTTATTTCTTGCCCGAAGGAGAAGTTAGGGGGTCTTCCTTATAATATGAACAAAAGCTTTGAGTTTATTGCTGTCACTGAAGCCTGTGGGCTTATGGATCTGGGTTTTAGTGGACAAAAGTATACTTGGTTCAACAGAAAGGGTATAGGGGCTATGATCTGGAAAAGATTGGATAAAGCGACGGTTAATGATCACTGGCTTAAATATATTCCTCAGACTATTATAACCCATTTACCTAGTACTGGATCTGATCACTGCCCAATGTTGATGGAAATGGTTAATTTTAATGCTACCCCTATTAAGTATTTTAAATATCTTAATTGTTGGGTGGAGCATCCTTCCTTTATAGATACTGTGAGTAAATGTTAGGATAGGGATGTAAGTGGGAATCCAATGTGGGTTTTTCATACTAAACTGAAAAGACTTGCGTCAACTTTGAGTACCTGGTCTAAGGATGTCTTTGGGGATATCTTTGCAAAAGTAAAGGAGTTCAAAAAGAAGGTGGCCCAGGCTGAGGAAAACCTTATCAACTCTAATTCTGGAGAAAATAGGAGTGCTCTATATGCCTTGAATGTTGAATATATAAAATACTTAAAGCTTGAACAGTTCATTTTAAGGCAAAAGACTCAGTTGCAGTGGTTTAAAGAAGGTGATGCTAATTCCAGTTATTTTAATGCCCTGATTAGAGGAAGAAGAAAAAGGATGTATATTCATAGAATCAGGAATGGAAAAGGTAATTAGAGTCAAGGGGAAGATCCGGTAGCTAGGTCTTTTTCCTCTTATTTCCAGAAGATGTTTACTGGTTCTGAGAAGACCATACCCGATCATGCACTCCAATATATTCCCAATTTGATTTCCCAGGAGCAGAATGACAGTCTCAAAGGTTTTCCTTCTTTGAAAGAGGTTAAGGTTTCTGTTTTTTCCTTAAACCCTGATTCTGCTGCTGGGCTGGATGGTTTTAATGGTAAGTTCTACCAAAGTTGCTGGCATATTATTAAGAAGGATTTATTGACAGTGATTCATGCTTTCTTTTGAGGACATTACATTCCAAAGTACTTCTCTCATGCTTGCCTAGTACTGCTACCAAAAGTGAATAATCCTACCGAGGTTTCCGATTTCAGACCTATTAGTTTGAGCAATTTCATCAACAAGATTATTTCCAAATTGGTTTACCTTAGACTATCTCCTATTCTTTCTAACATTATTTCTCCGAATTAATCTGGGTTTGTGAAAGGAAGAAATATTTCTAAAAATATCATGTTGGCTCAAGAAATCATTCATCATAGTAAAAAACCTATGAAAGGGAGTAATGTGGTTATCAAATTAGACATGGCAAAGGCTTATGACAGAGTGTCTTGGGCGTTTATTTTCTTGGTTCTAAGAAGATATGGTTTTGGAGAATCCTTCATTCATCTGGAGGATAATGTTTTGCAATTGGTATTCTATTATTATTAATGGTACCAAACATGGTTTCTTTTAGTCTTCAAGAGGTTTGAAGCAGGGTGATCCTCTTTCACCTGCTTTGTTTATTATGGGGGCTGAAGTTCATTCAAGA
>JBCEWC010021554.1:0-10413 GCA_038996855.1 Solanum aculeatissimum | reverse complement strand
GCATGTATATGTATATGTATTCTTATGGGATGATGACTTAGTACCGAGAAGGATTGGAGTAGTAAGTGGGCTATCCCAAAAGGTCCCACTCCTTTCTCGAAACTATGTGCCTCCATGGTTGCTACCAAAATGAGAGACCCGTATGGTATACTTTGATATGATATGATATGCTATGTTATGTAAATCCTTCCAAAATGGGAGACCCGTAAGGAAGGTGACCATCACACCGAAATGGAAGGCCCGTAAGGTTTGGTGAGATTACATTTGGAAAGTAATCTTCTCTGATCCAACGGGAGGGCTTTCATTGGACAAGTTAATGTTGTAGCTCACATGGATTTAGATGTCGGTTATGGTTCCATCCCCTCTATACTAAGCATTATGGTATTTCATGCATCATGACTTTCGTGGCATATTGATATATTATTCTTTATTATATTCACTTCTATATATGTGTCATTGCCATGTAGGTTGTCATAGGTTCGTGTGCATATGCATTTGCATGCACGCATACTTAGTGCTTTATTGTGCTAACCCATACTCTTGTCTACATGCTCAAACCATGTAGGAACCGGAGACGACTTCTATATTCCACCAGACGACGTGTGATCATCTTGAAGACTTTGGCTTGTGGTGAGCCCTTTTGTTCAAGGGCAATAGCCACTTTCTATCTAGCTAGTATTGCTTTTACTTTTCGTACTTATGTATTTAGGGTGAGCCTTAAATTATGTCGAGGCCCCGCTTATCGTATGTAGAGGCTTGTTGGACAAATTAAACTCTTGTACGTTGGCTTTGTAATTTGTTTGGATATTATGACTATTGATATATTATAATTATGAGCCTTGATTATGTAAATGGTATTGATTATGCTTATGACTTGACATTGGGATTGTATTTGACTATGTGCTTATGTGGAAAGTCCCATAATCCCAGTGTGCCCCCATAGCTTGAGTCCTACTTACCCGCCCCTTAGAGATAATTGTTATGTGTTATGTGTAATCATGTTCATCCCATTCCCGGCAACATCCCCATAGCTTGAGTCCAAAGCCCCATTTCCCTTAGAGCTTATGTGTTATGTGTTTATTCTGTACTTCAGAACTGATTATGTGTGTGATGATGCTATGATGGCTTGATTGAGGAATTTTGGGTTCTCTTTCACCATGTCACATCTAGGCCCCCTTATCGGGTCGTGGCATATGCATTCTTGACTGAGTTACACTGATTCATTTTGGGGTCGGGCCGCATGCTTCGTGGTATGATATAATGATTTAGTTTGGGGTTGAGCCACATGCTTCGTGGTATGAGATAATGATTCATTTTGGGGTTGGGCCACACGCTCTATGATATGAGAAACTGATTCATTATAGGGATGGGCTACATGCTCCGTGGAAGGTAATACTGATTCATTATGGGGATGGGCCACACGCTCCGTGATAGGTAATACTGATGATACATAGATGGGCCTCACGCTCCAAGGCAGATACATGGACAGATATGTCCCCCATGGGTTCTGACTAAGGTAGACAACCATATTTGATCAGTGGATGTGTATCGTAGGACAGACATGCATCATTACTATTTGACATTATATTGCATTATATTCACTACATTACATTCATTTCATTTTATATCATAATTAATTGATACTATTGTATGTTGTACACTCTTCTTATCTCTGAATTGTGAGCAATTGTGGGATCTACAATATTCTTGTGTATGGAGAATTTTTCCAAATAAGGAGTATATTAATATTACTGTGATCTATATATTATATGGTGATGGGACGTTTTTGAGTACAGAGTTGATCTACGGTCTGTGGTTGGGATTTAAGGAGTTACTTGTGTTCTTCATTGTTTTACTTTAGGTTAGTTCCATTTCGTTGAGTACCTTGTTGTTTCATGCTCACCCCTTGCTATATTTTTGTAGGTTGTGAGCTCGGTCCATCCTACTCAGGTCTTCAGTAGGCATTTGAGGATCCATTTCTATGTTTTCATTCTATTTGAGGATAAGACATCATACCTTGTATTTCATTTTAGTATTTAGTCATAGAGGCTTGTATATGTGACACCAGTCCTTAGGATTGTTGTAGTTGTTTTTCCTTGCACATATTTATATTATTAGACTGTTATCTTCCGCTCTTATTATATTTGTTAAGTTTTTGGGTTTTGGGCTGACTCTCCTTGGTGGGTTAGGTGAGTGTCATTACACCCAAATTTTGGGCCATAAAAATTTAGTATTAGAGCCCCAGGTTCATAGGTCTCACATGTGTACAATCCCAGTCAAGTAGAGTCTTAAGAATTGGTGCGGAGACGCCCATTTCTTATCCTTGAGAGGCTGCAGAGACTGTTAGGAAATTCCTTCTTGTTCTTTCAATTTCTGTCATACGTGGTTTGTAATTTGATTTAGCTCTAGAGATGTAATGGACTTAAAGGATGAATTTTTAGTCAGCCTTGGATTGCCCTGCAATTCAAAAACATTTGAGTATAGTTGAGGTCTGATAAGGTATGTTAAAGGTAAGGTATCAGAAGTTGAAAATAAATTGAAGGATATAAAAGAGCATCTCCAAGATCTCTTAAGAAGGGGGTTCATATGCCCTAGTATATCTTCATGGGGTTCCCCTGTCCTATTTGTGAAGAAAAAAAATGGTTCTATGAGAATGTATATCGATTATAGACCATTGAACAAGGTGACAGTTAAGAACAAGTATCCTCTTCCTAGGATTGATGATCTTTTTTTCTAGCTTCAGGGTGCAACAATATTTTCCCAGATTAATTTGAGACCCAGATATCATTAATTGAGAATCAGGGCTTCTGACATTCCTAAGACATCTTTTCGGACTAGTTATGGGCACTATGAGTTCTTTGTGATGTCCTTAGGGTCGACCAATGCCCCAATCACATTTATGGAGTTGATGAATCATGTACTTTGACCATATTTGGATTTATTATTATTATTTTCATCGATGATATATTGGTTTACCTAAATACTAGAGAGGAACATCAGCAACACTTAAGGATTGTACCCCAACAACTTAATAAGAGAGGTGATATGCCAAGTTTTCCAAGTGTGGGTTTTTCTGAGTTCGGTGGCATTTTTGGGTCATGTTATACCCAGAGAGGGTATTCGAGTTGATCCAATGAATATTGAGGTGGTTCAGGGTTGGACCAGACCTACTTCAGCCTTGAGATTCATCGGTTTTATGGGCCTAGCGGGTTATGGCAAGTGATTTGTTCAGAGATTTTCTTCTATGGCAACTCCACTAACTAGGCTTACATAGGAGAATGTGATATATCATTAGTTTGATGAGTGTGAAGAAAGCTTCCAAAAGCTCAAGTATTTGTTGACTACAACTATTATTTTGACATTGCCAGAGGAGGGGGTTGATTTTACAATCTATTGTGATGCTTCGAGAGTGGGGTTAGGTGGTATATGATACAAAAAGAGAAGGTTATTTCTTATGCTTCTATATAGTTGAAGACCCATGAGAAAAACTACCCCCCATAATTTGGAGTTAGTTGCAGTTGTGTTTGTGTTGAAGTTATGGTGTTTTTATCTATATGGAGACCATTGGGAGATCCCTATTGTTCATCACAGTCTACAATGTATCTTCAGCCAGCGAGATTTGAATCTGAGATAAAAAAGGTTGATTGAGCTTCTAAAGAATTATGATGTGACTATTTTATATCACCCACAGAAGGCCAATATGGTGGTAGATGCTTTGAGTAGGAATGCTTCTCGTATGGGGATTCTTGCAACCATTCAGGTTGAGGAGCGATCCTTAGCTAAAGATGTTCATAAGTTGGCCAATGGATTGGTAAGATTTCAGATTTTAGCATCGAGGGTTGTAATTTCTTGGTCTACTAAATGTATGAGGCATTTCGTGAATGTGGCATAGAATGTTTAGAGGAATAACTATGTTATCAGCGTAATAAATATGGGACTACAATTTTTAAGTTGTCAAATGAGGGTTTCTTAGTATGGACAGAGGATAACTTTCTTCCCATTGAAATTAAAACCTCTACTAAGTCTTTTTGGAGTGGATATATAGGATGAATGATCATGATACCAAGTGCTATGGTGGTGTCTATGTCTACTTGGCTAGGGTTATGGGTTGTGTTGCTTCTGCTACCCATCTAGCATGTGGAAGAAGGTACACTGCTTTGTGAGAGATAAAACCAATTTGATTATGTAGGACAACTCTTCTATGAGACAAAAATGTGGATTATTTGAGCATGAACTTCTTGGAAGGTATGATGTATTCTAGTGGTGAATCTAGTGAGTCTTCTGATGTGGTGCAGGTAATATACAAGGACGGGGGTATTGGTCTTCGAGCATGATCCCTAGTTACTAAAGAAGTTATCAATTGTTTCACTTATTAAGAAAGTGAAGTTTGGCATTACTGTTACATTTTGAGAGAACCAATTAGTTGTTACTTTGAACACGTGAGTTTGAGATTGGTCATAAGAAAACTTGTAGTGGTGAATATTGGAATGGGTATTGATTTATTTAAGTGTGGGTTTTACCTCATAGATCTATATGGGGATTGATGACTTCGTTGTAAGCCAAGAGAAACACGTTGACATTGAGATAACAAGCATAACTAATGAGGTTTTGACAAGTTCACTTGTATGATTGCAATCGGTAATGCTTGAAGGAAAGTGCATGTAGATAATTGGTTGATTAAATAGATTTTGCTAGTATCACATGGGATTCTATTACCATATCAACGATAAGTTCAGTTTTGTAGAATGGCATGACTTGGGTTACCTTGTTTAGTATGTGGTAATATGGTTACACTTGTATCTGTGGGGTTAAGAGACTGTTGGGTAAGATATGAGAGAGGAGCCTATAGAGGTTGGCTAAGTATAAGAATGGGTTTCTTTATGGGTTCCAATTTAGTGACTAGTACGACTCGGGTTACTAATGATGGGAACACTAAAGTTCATGAGTTAGTGATTAATGATGAACTAGGGTATGTAATTTCTATAAATCTTTAAGGTATATATTAATCATGATTGAGAAGGGAATCAATTGCATAGTGTGAATTGAGATGTAGGATTTCATGGTAGTTCATATTCGTGATAGTTGATTTTGTCAAGTTATGGATTAGTTAGGTAATGATATGATTGGTTACATTTGTTATTGAGCATTTTGAAGAGGTTTTAGTGTGGCTTCAATTATAGACTCTGCTACTTTTTATGGTGAAGGAACATAATGAAGTTGTACTTGAGAAGTTGGTGTTAAGTAAAAGGCAATTTGTTGTGGTTTTTTTCTAAGAAATAATGATAATAAATAGGTTAGGAGCGAGTACATGAGTCGTAGGCGTCAAGAATTTGAGTGTTTAGGATAGAGTCATGAGTAACTATTAAGCGTTAGAATATCCTTGCAACATTGGTGATGGATAGGAGTGAAGTAAAGTAAAAGAGAATAGACATCATGCTAAGATCCATGGCTCAGGGCTATAAATGACTTAGGTTTTTCACTTTGAGTTTATTTGATAATGTGAGATGGATGGACTCACCACCGAGTTACGAAAGATTATCAACTATCTTGTAGGAAGCTTGGTTTGGCTTGAATGACAATCAGTGATGTGTGAGAAATTTTGTGTTTCATGTTAAGTTGGGTTGCTCAATCATAATAGGTGACTTATGGAAACATTACAAATAGAATTTATGATTTTATGTATCATTGATCAGTTTGGGATCGGATGGATACTACTCAGCTGATGGAAGTTAGCTTGATCTATGATGATGGGCTATGCATATACTTACTGGTAGATAAAGGTTACAAATTCATGGGGTGATCGAGAATTTCTTAAGTTGGCATAAGGGAATAAGTATCTGAATGGATTGCGTGTGATTTGGATTGATATTTAATTGAATAATTGCAGCTCATAGAAAAGTAACCATACCTGATTCGGCTACTGTTCTAGCATTCAGGTAGTGTTATTTAAGGTTTTATAAGCTTGGAAATATCGAACACTGATTTTTTTCATGTTAATTACCTTACTTTGGGTTAGATTTGATTGGATTCTTTCTTGACAAATTTGTATTGTCGAAATATTGGAATTTTACAACTTAAATTTGGGAAGGATTATGTTAAGAAGATAGAACTTGGATGGGGTTTGTAATGTTTTGTATGTTGCAATTAACTGTGATTAGTTTGGGTTGATTATTGGCCTTCAAATGAAATAGATCTGAGTTGCCCTGTGGTCTCGTGGGTGGAAGTTCATCTTGATGAGTATAGTATGGTATGAGGGTGTTGGTTTAAATTTGGTTCATTGGCTTGTTTCTGGCTTGGTAGTTACTCTTGAAGGGTAGAATTTCATGTTGGTTCACAAGTCTTAATCTTGGTAGGACTTTCTGATGGTATGGCTCTTGGAAATGAGTTTAATTGGAAGCGGTTAATGACTTCGACAATGGTATTTCCAACTCTGCGTTACTTCTATAAAGACTTCTCCCTTTGCTTTATGTTCGAGGACGAACATGATTTTTAGTGGTTAATGATGTAATGACCCAAAAGGTCATTTTTGATATTTTTGACTTAATTACCATTTTGTCATTTTTGAAAGATGCCTTGGATCATTTTTGGATAAGTTTAAAAGTCGAATTTTGAAAATCTTTTGAAAAGTTGAAGCTTTGCAAAGGAAAGAGTTTTCAAAGGCTTAAATTTGAAAATTTTGATTTTTGATGTAATTTTGAATTTTGTGAGTCGAAACCATATTCCTTCATTTTCCTAAGTTTTGGAATGTCGAAACTGGTCTAGAAGAACTTGAAAAACTGAATTTGGAGTTAAAATGGAGATTTTAGGCCAAAATTACATTTTCAGTTCATTTTAGATCATAGGTTTGACTTTGGTCATCATTCGGAGTTTAGGAGCTCGTATCAAAATTTGGACAATTCTAGTAGTTTCGAATGGTCAAAACTAACGCTAGAAATGACTTCGTTGTAAGTTTTAGAGCTTCCAAGAATATTTTAAGTTTTTGAGTCTGAAACTAGTTTATTTGATTTGCATTGATAAATGTGTCGTGGAAGCCTCTAAATTAATTTTCCGTTGAGTCTGAATCACAATTTCTGGTATGAATACATATTTAATTTGTGAAATTCTAATTTCGAATGTGTTTTGAGTGCCCATTCCGAGTTTTGATTTTAGTTGTGCATTGTTGGTGCATGTTTTTGGTGCAGCCCCCTCTTACTCTCCACGTTCACGGAGGTGAACCTGGTTTTTCTCTGTGCTCGCAGTCTAGGACTCTTTGTGTTAACAGAAGTGAACCTAGTTCTCTTCAATGTTTGCGGTCTAGGCCTCTGCGTTCGCGAAGGTGAACCTGGTCCTTCTCTGCACTCGAGGAGTGTATTTAGTTTCTGAAGAGTGCTAGTCACTACAAATACGTTTTAAAACTTATTTCCTCCATTTTACACTTTGAAGCTTCGTTAGAGAGAGAGATGTTATGGGTTTTCATAGCAAAGTGATTGGGTAACTATTTTCTAACCGATTTTATTGATTTACGATGATTAATTTGTGATTTTAACTTCTAATTTTGGGATTTAAATAGTGAAATTCATGGATTTTTGAGACTTTGATTTCTATACTTTAACCATTGATTTCTACCTCATCTCAACTCCGTTTTCAAAACCATTTTCACCATTGGATTCCTTATTATGAGGAGAACACTTTTATCCATAAATTTTTCAGTTTTGGGCAATGTTTTTCGGCATGGAATTTTTGAACCATTTTACCTTTTTTATCCAAATTAAGTGATTTTGATGTCATTAGACTCATTATGTAATTCTGATAGCATGTGTGAATAGATTGTGGTTATTTAGAGTACCGGGGAAGGGGGAAAGCGCCAGATTCATCTTGATTCGAGACTTTATTTGAGGCAAGTGGACTTCTAACTTTTTGTTAAGTATGAGTGAACCTTGTATGCTCCTATGTGCATGTATTTGAGTATTTGGGGTAGAATTGTATAATCGTAGGCTTGATCATGATATTTTGGATAGAAAATTATTTATATGGGGATTTATTAATTTATAAATTAATTGTGGATTCGTGATATATGTGATCTTGTGAATTGTTTGATATTTATAGCGAGATGCTGCTTATATTTTGACATGATTGATATATTGAGACAGTGGTGATGATGAAACATTTGAGAGTTAATCGATTTTCTATTGTTGAGATACATGATGCATATGGACATCTTGCATACTCCATTTTCATGAGCATGACTATTTGTATTGCTACGTGTTTTCTTGATGATCCAATTATGATAAAAAAAACTAAAGTGACATAATTTCAGCTAGTTGCTAATGAGATTGAGATTTTGATGACATTGAAAATTGATGCTCTTTAATTGTAAATTGATAATGAACATGTGGAGTACCTCCAATGAGTTAGAGATTTGGCTGTAGGCTCAGAACAGATTCATCCTTATATCTTGTATATCGAGATGCGTGGTTTGAATTGTTACATTTATTGTAATGTAGATTCTTACATGCACTCCATATTACTCTATGTGAATATTATGTTATTGTGCATTCTTGATTGAGTTATACTGATTCATTTTGTGGTCCGGCCACACGCTCCGTGGTATGAGATAGTGATTCATTTTAGGGTGGGCCACACGCTCTGTGGTATGAGATACTGATTCATTATAGGGAAGAGCTACACACTCCATGGCAGGTAATACTAATTCATTATGGGGATGGGTGACATGCTCTGTGGAAGGTAATAGTGATGATATTTGAGATGGGCCTCACGCTCTGTGGTAGATACATTGACAGATATGTTCCCCATGGGTTCTAACTGAGGCTGACAACTATATCTGATCAACGGATGTGTATTGTAGGACATACATGCATCATTACTATATGACATTGCATTGTACTATATTCACTATATGGCATTCACTTCATTTCATATCATAATTGGTTGATACTGTTGTATGTTGTACACTTTTCTTATCCCTGAATTGTGAGTAATTGTGGGATCTACTATATTCTTGTGTGTGGAGATATTTTTCCAGATAAAGAGTATATTAATATTACTGTGATCTGTATATTATATTGTGCTGGAACTTTTTCGAGTCCAGGGTTGTAGTTTGGCGGTATGTGGTTGAGATTTAAGGAGTTATTTGTGTTCTTCATTGCTTTACTTTAGGTTATTTCTGTTTCGCTTAGTACCTTGTTGTTTGGTGCTAACCCGTTGCTACATTTTTGTAGGTTGTGAGCCCAGTCCATCCTGCTAGATTTCTCTCTTTTGGATCAAGCTTCTGGATTACTTATGAGGCAGTTGCTCTGGTCTTCAACAGGCCTTTGAGGATCCATTTCTATGTTTTCGTTCTATTTGAGGATGAGACATCATACTTTATTTTTCATTTGACTATTCTAGTCATACATGTTTGTGCATGTGACACCAGTCCTTGGGATGGTTGTAGCTATTTTTCCTTCTGCTTATCTATATTATTAGACCGTTATCTTCCGCTCTTATTATATTTGTTAAGTTGTTGGGTTGTGGGCTGACTCGCCTTGGTGGGTTAGGTGAGTGTTATCATACACAAAATTTAGGGACACTAACCTACTCTTACCAAGAGACACTCTAACCTACTTTTACCTATCTGTTGCACGTCATAAGATCTCATCTCTCTCTTCCTCCACATCTATAACCTTAATGAAAGGAGGACATCATAATTATCACATCAAAGAATATCCACTCTTACTCATTGACAATAACTCATCTACTATCACCAATATTGCTATTAAGACTGGAAAGAAGGATCATTGGAAGGGCTTAGAGCGAATGATCATAAGCACGATACATTCGAGGGATTTGATATAAGAGCATTCATAATGTGATACAATCTCATCAGCATTTTAGGACCTATCATGAGTTTATGGGATCAAACATGCTATGAAACTCAAGTCGCATCTCGTATGACATAAGGTTGGGAACTCTAAGATTCATTAGATAAAAGTATAACTGGTACTCCTCATCCTCAGAATTCAACTTGAACGTGAATCAACTTCGGGTGGATGGGTCTAGGCCATAGGCATGGCCCTCAAATACAAGAAAAAATAAAGCATCACCTTAACTGAACTATAAGGAATATAAGAGAAAAAAAATCAATGTCTCATCCTGATCAACTTTTCACTATCAAAATCTCAAGACTCACTTTAGTCTATTAACTCCTCATCTCCCCCTTAGTTCAAACGTCCACTTAGTTCAAAGGTGTCACGACCCGGATAGGGGGGCCTAGATGTGACATAGCGAAAGAGGACCCGAAGACCCTCTATCAAGCCATTATAGCATCATTACACTCATCATCAGTTCGGAAACGTGCAAGCTAAAGCATGTAGCACATAAGCTCTAAGGATTTAGGGACTTGGGACTCAAGCTATGGGGACAATATGGGAAAGG